>JACBWW010000102.1:613497-734164 GCA_020086605.1 Lanius collurio
CATATAAATGTAAGAGGATAAGGGATTTGCAAGGATATCAAGCATGAGGATAGGAGTATATATTGTATTACACTCTGTTAAGATTTTTGTTCTCTCATTGGCACATTTCAGAATGAAACAGGGACTGCTCTGAAATGAACAGTAATCTTATTCCTATTGAACAAAACAGAACATTAAACACATTGATTGCTTTCAACAAGCGAGCTCACTTCAAACTAACAGCTCATAAAGATGAAGATTTCAACATACTCCTCTGGAAATTGAAGAAAACACTGAAAGCATTTAAGCATGTTTTTAGGTATGAAGGAATGTGCTGAATGCTAAAGTATTTCTTCCAATTATTGTGAGAACTGTTTTAGCAGATGGTAGCTCCCATTCATTGATCTTCAATGTGCTGAGATATGGTAGCAAAAAATAGGACAGAATCTTAGTCCTAAAGAGGCTATAATGTAAACAAAGTGACACAAAGGGAAAAAAATTATGTTGGAGAAAAGGAATCTTCATCAGATTAGGAATTTATATTCATGAACCACAGAACAACAGTCTTCTGGTTTCCTGGTTAGTTCCTAGAATACAATAATATTTCTAGCGCAACAATCTCCCTTACAAAAAGAAAAATAACTGAAGGGACAATATCTGGAAAAATTGATTGCCAAATGGGGCTTGTAGACAGAAGCAAGAGATTACCTTTGAGATTTATTGAGAGGAAAAAAAATAGGTGGTGGAAGTATTAAAACATTATTCTTCCACTAAGTGATCATATTCCTCATCTTAGACATCACTATTTACAAGAGTTTTGCATAAGCTCCCTGCCCTCAGTTCTTCCCTTACCCCTAAAGATTTTTACTTCACAGCTAATGTTCAGTGTGAGCTAAACTTCTTTTGGTAAAAAGATAACAGGATAATATTATGCTAAGTAGTTCTTCATGGAGAAACTATTTCAGAAATTGGATTGTGTACAAATTCAGTGTTTATCAGGATTCAGTATTAGGTATTCTGAAGACTGAATGCAGAGAGAACAATTATAATCTCATCAATAGAAGAATCAGAATTATTATCTGTATGCGGTTAAAAAAAAATCTTTTACATATTGTGTGGACAATTTGGTATTCTTCTACTTTGTGTCAGCTCTGTGTCTTAGAAAACTTGCCAAGTAATGAAATACTGGCATTTGCAAGAGTGGTTGGATATCTGGCAAACTGCATATGTTTGAAGAATTTGATTCAGCTTTAACTTGCAGCTGCTGCTTATACAATCATTCTGCTGTGTTTGTAGGTCTCTGATGTATGCAAAAGACTGATTATAGTTTGGCACAGCTCCTGGTGGTTTAACCAGAGGGACATTTCCCTTAATCTCACCTGGCAGTGAAGTTAAAATGAGCCACAATATTTGAGCCTTAGCAATAGTGGTTTGTAATCAGCGATTCCAATTATGGGATGAGGGAATACTAATTGACCACGAGCTGTCAGAGCAAATGGGCAAGAGAAAACTATTAACTTTCTGTCTTGACCCTCAAAAATGTAATAGAACAGATATAGGTACTTTTTTTTTTCCCCTCTGGAAATAAGAAAACAAGATTAAAATGATCTTTCTTGTTTGGTCAAGAGAAGATTATAACTTAGTTTGTCTAAAGAAATATTTGGGAGGGACTGAGTGTGACTGTGGCAGGTCAAGAACCAACATCCAATATTAGATGTGTAAAAGCCCTTTACTTATATTTTGAATACAGTAGTTTTACATAGAGGTACTCATATCATGTTCCTGATGGGAAAAATAAAGAAATACATCAATGAGTAATTAAAAAGAAATAGAACATATCACCATGAATTTTCAAAATTACTTGATCTGTTGTGTGAATCAAAAGTACTCATTTTCTTTCCACTATCAAGTTTTATGACCATGAATTTCTCACCTCAGTGCCTTAAGTCTGTTTATAGCATGAAGCTTCTTTTATGTATGTCTGTCTGATTATTTAAGCAATTTATGTTTTCCTTTTTTTTTTTTTTGTTCTGAAACTATCTCAAATTATTTTCCAAATTAGTAATTTTTATTGATATCAAATTGTATCTCCTTTAGTTATTATATTGCTTCATGGTATTTTTACTTCCCACACCTTCTCTTAGGATAAGATCTCCTGCACAAGGTGCCAAATGCCTTTCCTGTGATATGCCAAAGTATGTCTCTATATAATTAAGAGTAAGCCAAGACTTTGCCTTCTGAATATATAGTTCTTACCAAGAAATTCAACCCACCAAGAATTGGGATTTGAGGTACAGTTTCCAACAAATTCTAAAGAAACAAACAAAAAATACTTCTCATTGTCACAATGCCTGAAATCATTCAGTTGTTTTAATAACCGGAGTTAATTTAGTTTGAAGCAAAATTAGCATTAAATGGTTCAATGGGGTAATTGTGGAAAGAATGATGATATCATTGAGTAAAAGGGAAGTAGAAATAGCTTAACTAAATTGTTTTGATGGAAAAGTTTCTTGGAAAAAAAAGCTACCATCATTAAAAGTACTTTTTCTCCTTTAAATATTTCTAATATAGAATTGTCACACAGACTGTTCTATAGTTTGGTGAAAAATAAACATTGAAAGAGAATACACAAATTGTCATTAAAACCACACAATGATAGCTATATCTTGTCCATAAAAAAAGGGATTCAGATGGTAGTTTCTGTTTAAGACACAGAAATAAAAAGGTAACAGCAGAAGTAAGAAGAAAAAGAGGTGAATACTTGATGATTTTATATTGAGGGAAAGACTAAAATACTATTCAATATTGTTATGCTGCTTGTCAGTACATGCAGTGGGATTTTGCATCCTCCAATGTACACACTTCTTTGGATAGGTGTACAGCTATGCAAAATTAAGCAGGATATAAAGACCTTCTTAAAAAAAGAAGTTGACTGTGAAGAAGTGTCAGAGACTGGAAAGGTTAATCTTCTTGAGACATCTTGGAATGTGTGCAGCAGGGGGTGGGTTAGGCCTTTCTCTGGTGAGGTGGTGCCACCCAACCAAGCAGTGTCTGTCAGCCAGAGGACACTGGAAGCAGCCCCCCAGTATTGCCTGACTCAGCCCCTGAGTGACAGAGTGACTGGAAGTCCCACCTGGGAGGAAGGCCCATGATGGGCCAGGGGTTTAAGAAAGCTGACCACAAGGCAAGCATGTTGATCTTTACCTTCATCTTGAAGTTTTCTATCCTTTACATCACTGGAACTAGAAAATGGTAGCTATATGTTTTTTTTTTTCTATGTCTTTCCTGACTTCCTGGTTTGGTTTTTTTCCCCTTTCTTCTCCTTCTGTCTTTTCATGGAAAATAACGTAGAATAGGTTTAAAGGTTGCTAAGTTTCCCAGGCTAAGTCAATACTGTGACAAGTATTTTATGTTGTACTAAATCTTTTGCCCAAGTTCCTTGATTTTCCATAGTTTTCCAGTAAACTTTTGTGTGATTTTTACCTCTTGAGAGTACCTAGTTGGTATTTCTCCCGTGCATCTACCCAGAGCAACAGAATCTTGGTTTAGGCCATACATTAATTCTCCAGGGTGTAACAACAAGCTATTGGTCAGGATCTAGGGGAATAGGGTACAGAAGGAAATTAGTTATTTTGATCTAATTTCTTTATTTCATTTTTCTTTTTTTTTTTTTTTTTTAACACCAAGTGCCCACCAAAGCTGTTCCATCCCTCCCCTCCTTGGCTAGACAGGAAGACAAAATGCAACAAAAGAGTCTCGGCTTAAGAAAAGAACAGGGACAGACTCACCAATTGTCATCACAGGCAAAACAGAATTGACTCAGGGAAATTACATTAATTTACTACCAATCAAATCAGAATAGGATATTGAGAAATAAACCCAAATCTGAAAACACCTTCTACCTATCTCTCACTTTTACCCAGACTCAACTTCCTTGACAGCTTCTCTACCTCTTTCTCCCAAGCAGTGCAGAGGGACAGGGAAAGGGAGTTGTGGTCAGTCCATCGCACATTGCTTCTACTGCTCCTTCCTCCCCACATTCTTCACCTGTTCCAGTGTGGGGTCTCTTGCTTGGGAGACAGTTCTCCATGAACTTCTCCAACATAAGTTCTTCCCAAAGACTGCAAAGACTGAATCCTTGCCATGTAAGCCCAACATGTTTTGAAAGAGACTACTCAAACAAGAAAGTAGATTGTTGTCATCTGTACAAATCTAAACTCGGTATGAATAAGAATGCATATAACTGGAATTTGAAACAAAGATTGTTCCAAAACCTAGGATGAGAAAATTCTCTGTAGGGCACAACATTGGATTCATGTAAATAATTAAAGTGGGTTTGGATTTACATCTAGTTAAAAAAATAATTTAAAAAATTCTTCCTTTAGCTTTCAATGTTATTTGTTACAACACTGAGTATTTAGTAGCTAAAAAGTGTATTTTTTAGACCTGGTGAGCTCTAAATAGCAAATGGAGTATCAGTAACAGCAAAACAGCTGTTCTGTCCATTAAGCCATTACTGTTGCTATTTTCTTCTTGCTAATGTGGTTAATATTTTCTTAGTTATAATTTGCAAAACAGAATTCTAGAAGCCTCAGGGTTCAGCTAACATATAGTATAATCCTTTCATTTAACATGGAGATTGTCCAGCTGAGAGGTAATGCAGTAAACATTTATAAAAATATTCCTGCTCAAATTTCTGTGAAATATGAATGAGTCTGGATCTCAGCCAGCTGTGTAGAATTGTAGACCAAATTCCCTAGAGTTTTAAGACTGCAGGAAAAACTGCTCTAGGTTTTGTAATGCACCCAGGAAATAATTACTAGATTTCGATCTTTGTTTTGATTCCCTTTCATCTTAAGTTTGCTCTTGAGATACTGGTTTCCCAGTATATAGGAGGTAAAATGATGATGGATAGAATGGATTATGAAACAGAGTATTTCAGTAGGCAAATTTTTGAAGAAGAGTTAGATAATTTCTGATTGAAATAGTTCAATAAATATGCTAAATTTATGCATATAAGAAAATATGGCTTTATTTTCAGAGAGAGCAAGTTTCTCTGGCTTTCAATTATGTCAACAGCTTTCTTGAGTGATTCAGCATTCTGAAAGCCAAACCATATTTAGTTACTGGAATGTAGATTTATATACAGGCTTTTGGGCATAGTGTGCAAAAACACATCTTGTAAGAACTCAGTCATCTCTATTTCTAGTCTTTGCAATTAACATTCTTTTTAATGTTTTATTTCTTACATTTTTATTTCACAAATTGTACGTAACTGAGGTTAGGATTGAATTCATTTCAACTGTCATTATGAAACTGACAGAAATGCCTAAATGAGATCATAGATACTTCTCAATCTGGAGATGGGAAAAGCTTCCTTTTTTTTTTCATACTAATAATGGAAGACTGCAATAGAGAAAATGAAAGATGTAGAACAAAATGGTAGATAATGCAACTGGTTTTATTCTTCCTTTTGTCCTTCCCAAGCACGCCTAAACCAAATTACATATTCAACATGCGCTGTTGTCAATAGCGGAGGACTATGTGGGTGCTATTCTAAGATGGCTAGCTTATATTTATGTATGAGTATCTCTCTTCTAACAATACGTAAGGCAGGATTAAGACATGGAATATTTTAACAAATAAAAAAACACAGAAGTAAAAAATTTAAAGACACTTTACATAACCATCAGAATTCTATTTTCAAATTTCATTGGATATTATATGGAGCTCTGACTACTGAATTCTTGTACAAAGATT
Organism: Lanius collurio; assembly: GCA_020086605.1. Classification (NCBI taxonomy): domain Eukaryota; kingdom Metazoa; phylum Chordata; class Aves; order Passeriformes; family Laniidae; genus Lanius; species Lanius collurio. The sequence goes on from JACBWW010000102.1 coordinate 619,237, forward strand.
CCAAACCTTTACTCTTATTAGTGATTCAAACAACACATGAAATCAAGGCTTTAAGTAAAAAAAAAAAAAAATTCTTGTAAGCAACATAGAAATCAGTAGAAAACAAAAGATGCTTTTATGCCTTTCTTCAGATAGCTCTCTTCTATGTCTTTGAACTAGTTCTTATAGTTTATCTTACAATTCAAAAGCTGAAAAATATAAACTTTCTTTTTCTGTTCTCTTCTTGCCTGAACACTGAAGACCTTTCATCTTCCAGAGCTAGACCTTTTTCAGTCTTAAATAAGACACTAAACTTCCTTGAAATCTGTTGCATCATATGAGAACAGCAGACAATTTTTTTTCTTTTAGAAACACGTGCATATTACAACCGGATTTGGTTCAAGAAGGAGTGACAAGCACACAAATGAAAAAAAAAAAAAAAAAAAAAGTAGTGTCCTGAGAGGAACAAATCAACACATTTTTTAAAATACAGGATTGTCCCTAAATCTATACAGAGATAAAATAACTAACAAAGGAATAGAGCAATTTGTTTTCTGCAAGCACTGTTTGGCAATTACTGGATAAATTTAATCCCCATCTTTCCAGAAAAACTTTCCATGGAGTGAAATTTCACTTATAAATTTGTATGTATTAAAATTTTTAAAGAGCTTTGCTTGTGTTGAAGGAAGATCATCTAAAATCTTTCCTTTCCAATGGATGGTTGCACTAGAAGAAAATTCACCATTCTGTATTACACAGTTTGATTCCACATTTTTTTCTAGATATGAATATATTAGAAGACTTTTCACTATCGTATGAGAAAGCAACATTCCCTTCTGGGCAAACGGTCTTGAGAGCTAAAGTAATAGTAATTAAATGTTTGTAGAGTAGCAGCCCATTGATTTTCTGAATACAGGTTCAGATAACCCAGTGTCCCAGTTCATTCATGGCTTAAATGTTCATTCATTACAAAGATGATAACTGGAATGGATTAGCTAGTTCTTTGAAAATCCCAACCCAAAACTGTACATGGTTATAACATAGTTCAAACCAAGTTCCCAAAAAGCCTTTGGTGTCCTTTTTTCTCATAATATCTTAAATATCTTGTGGGTTTTGCAAAATGAAATGTTCCACTACTTCCTCATGTCAGACTCAAGGGCATGCAATGCAACAACTCAGTTTTACAAAACCATCACTTTTCTGTGTTGTAGCACTTTTCACATATTATTTCAAATAACTAGCAATGAGAGTGAAGAATTATTTGATAGACACAAACCAGTAATATTTTGAGGATGCAAGACATCCTCAAATGACAAGGAAGAGAAGAGAAGAAACCAAGTGTTGCATGTGCTCACCAATATGGAGGTGGACACAACTTTTAAAGAAGGTCTAGTCCTTTACTTAATCATAAGCTGTTGCTCAACACTTGGCCTAAAGACTCCTTACTTTTTATAACTGATGTATGACCCATGCATATATTCATAATTAATAGTTTTTATCTAAATGCCCTGAAGTTTTTGAAAGATGATTCCTTGGGACCTTTGTGAATCCCATCAGATGCTTCCCAAGTCTCCATGTTAGGGGGTAAGAGAAGAACAGAAGAGTCTATGATGGTTTTTCCTCTTACATCATTATAATGCAGTGCAGTATAGGAGCACTATGTTATCATAGAGACTGGGCATCAGCCCTAGGAGGAGCAGTTGCCAATACCTATATAAGTAATGCTGCATAAATCAAGGACATATTTGACATGATCTATTAGTACAAATGTGAGATAGGGAGAAGTACTTGTTTCTACAGGCAATTCACAATTATCTTGTGCTCTGGTGCACCACGACAACATAGATAATTTCTTATTAGTCAAGTAGACTTGAAGATTCATGTTTTACACAGTGGCACCAGCCTTGTTTGCAGCGACAGCACTTATAGTGTGTAACCTAAAGCTAATTCTGATAAGCTGATAGGATCTTAACCAGGTGACAGTGCACAACAGAAAGTTTGTTGAACAGTTGCCAACCATATGTTTGGTGCTCATCACTTGTGATTTCACATCAGAACGGTATTAGGTGGATATTCAACATTTCAGATATTTATAATTCCACTGTGTTAATTCACTGGAGTCCTGCCTCCTTTAGCAACAGTGAGCACAAAGTTTTGTGCAACAATGCCACGGTTCCACAGCAGAGGGTTAATTACCAGATTACAAAATTATCTTGCCAGTTATGAACTGTTGAACAGGTATGAAGCTACTCTGCTATTATGCAAAATTATTCCATGGAGGAGGCACTCAGGCAAATATTCATTCACATTATCTTACATTCAGTTAATGCTCTTGGGATTTTCTTGGCAAATGTGGGTATTGCTGGCCCAGTTTTCAGTCCTTCCTGATGCTGCTGCTCCCCTTTGTGAGCATACATGCACCTTCTCCACCAAAAAAATCCAATCTCCATTTAGAGAAAGGGTTTTCATTGCTGGATACTTCCTAGATTCAGATCTCTCTCTGCCAGGGCTCCAGATTTGTGTGGTTACTTCAGTCTGGCCAAGAATGTAACAGTGGGAGTGGATGATTGGTTCATAAAGGAAGCATGTTGTGAGGCAGAGGCCTTAAGACTGTTGATACATGGGGCAAAGTTGTGATCATCTCCAGGTCAGTTGAGATGCTTCACTGTTTATTCATTCTTTTGCTCTGACCACTCAAATGAGTTTTCTTTGGTCCAAGCTGTAGAAACAGCCAACTTCAGCATGGGTGCAACCCATTTGTGCAATTTGGCCTTGACACCACCCTAAGACATATCCATTGCTCTGTGTTATTTAGCAGCATGGTTGTAGTCAGCAGGAACAATATACTCCATTTCCCACTGATAGGTACTTTGCTCTCAAATGAATCCTAGAGGAGATATGGGGATGAAGAAAGAAGTAGCTCCTATGCAGGGAACTATGTTCTAAAACAGAGGAATTACGTCATCTTATTATGTTTATAGACAGGAGAAATGTTCAAGGCCTCAGCTATTGATCTTTGGCAAACATACAGAAATCCAATTGAAATGAGTGGACACTTGGACAGCTTAGGTATCCTATTCAAACTGTGAGATATTGAATTATATCCTAAATTAGAGTGCAGATGTAATCCTTTGAATGTAACAGGAATTCTGTTCAGGAACAGACTATTCTTCTATGTGTGTTTTTCTTCTTTATTTTGAGGGCACATCATCTTGTCTCAAAGAGTAAGTACAACCCAGATTATTATGGCAGAAAATAATCAAATATTTTTAAAATTATAGCCACAGTCTTTCTTTGCATATTGTTTCATGGCTGTATGAATTTGCCCTCTTGCTGCAGCTGGTTCTAACATATTTCCTTTTTTGTGCTTCCTTAAATCTCTGCTTCTCCCATCCAGTTTGCCCAGACTTATTAGACTCAACTGAAATGGCAATGATGTTGACAAAGCAAAATCTGCCTTAAAGAAAATCAGATTTGACTCAAAGAGGTTTTCTTCAATTTCTGCTTGAAAAATAAGGGTTGGTCTCTATGACCTGTCTCAACAAATCTTGGTTTCTATTATCTTCTTTCTCTCTAAATTGCATCTTCACGTTTTCTCAACCAGAGGACTTATCACATGTCAAACCACCTTGCCTTCACACCTAAGAGCATATAAAATTGAGCTGCCTCTCAGTGCAGTGGAACAGTTGTCTCTAGATACTTCTTTATTTTCCACTGGCCCTTTACAAGATACAATTCTGCAACTAACTGTTTTCACAGCACAGGGTACAGTGACAGCTTTGGGACACATTGGTGAAGAGATGTGAGATCAGGCAGAAAGGTTCATTTAATGACCTGTAATGCTAAAGATCTGTAACTCAGTATGCAATTGAGGACTGTCTGTAGGAGGTGTTTTGAAGGGGGGTCTAGGCTATTTCTTCTTTTCTCTATCAAGAGCCTTGGTCTATTCCAGGAAGTTTACAAGCACGAGTTATATTACCAATAGACTATTTTTTCAGTCCTTCAGACAGTCATCACTGGTGAGAAAGAAAAGCAAAAACAATCTTGTACAAGCAAAAGGAGCTAATCACATTCTTTGAATAACAGTTAAAAAGGGAAGATTTTCCTTCTAGCAAATAGGGAACTAATAATTTTTTGTATATGTCCAAAAAATAAAGTTTTTGCCATAGCAAGTGTGAGTGTTGGAAGAAAAAATTCAACAACACGTAAATAGTCATGGATAGAGCAAGGCAAAAAAGGCCATCCAGGATCATGAGAAGTTACACACAGCTGTTGTGGAGCTTTGGTCTTACCAATAGGCTGTTGTGAAAGGGTGATTTTCATCACTGAAAAAGGTATTAGCAAAAATGTTTTAATATGATGAAAAAGTCCCTCTTAACAAAGTTTTATGTCATGGTTCACACTATTATTGCACAGCAACAGACATATGAACAAAGTATTAAAACTATCAAGACAAATCAGAGGTACAAAGACACAAATCCAGTACAAAGGCACAAATCAAAGTTACCCCACTTCAAGGCTATGCATGATATTGGTCATTTACCAAAAGTCTGCTGTCAGTAAAAAGTCTCTCTGTCTTGAGGAGTGACCTTGAGAGGCATCCCAGCTCAGGAGATCACTGTCATGAATGCACTCTGCAAGAGAGCTCACTGAGGCAGTCATGTTTGTAGAATAAAGTGGTTGGCTTACAGTTAAACGAGAAAGGTATGGATGAGACTACATGTACTCACAGCTTATTTTGTGCTTTGAAAACTGAGTCTTAGAAGATCCACCCACTATTTATTAGTTATTTGCATGACCAGCCTTTCGAGCTCATCTGCATGTCACTCTGATCCTTTGGGGGTTTTCAGAGAATGCACTGGAAAGAGAGGAGCTCTTGACCTGGCTATGGCTCAGGTCTTTACCTCCTCTGGAGCCTGAACCAAATTACCACTAGTTTGGTTAAGGGTTCAAACGTACCTGTCACATAGATTAGAGCTTGTGTTGAAAGCTTATGCAGTAAGCTGGAGCATAGAGCAGAGTCAAGCTAAAAGAGGCATATATTTATGAGCTAATAGTTCAAAAGTAGCAAATAGATACTTTCCAATTTGAACAGCCTGAGGTGATCAGGAATTTTGCATAATTAGCTTACCATTGAATTTTTCGTACTTTGGATCTCTCCCAGTTCATGGGTTTTTACAGTCAAAATCTTATTATGGGCAAAGGGAACAAACCAAAGCTATGGATCCAGAAATTTACTTCTGCCCAATTAAATGTTTAAATTAGTACAGAAAATTCTCACTGATAATACCCTTGAAAAAGTTACACAAAGAAGTAACTAGCACCAACACCTCTTCCCTTATCTGCCTGTGTTCCTGGGCTCTGCCACATCAGCAAAGGGTAGTGGCTGCCACAGTGAAGGTTGATGCTTTGCACTTCCTGCCAGGAGGAGTGGAGTGCTTACAGTGGGTGCAGCCTCCTTGGGCCCAGGATCCATTTTGGGACTCTGTGGATCCATTTGTCTCTTCCACTGGAGGCTCCTTCTGGGGTGCCCATGAGGAATCACAAGGTGCCTCCTTGCTCTATGACACAAAGGAGTGTTTCCCCTCCTCTGACTTTGTCATGTCCTCACTTCCAGATGGTTGGCAGCCACTGGCAGCTCCCCATGAGCAGCACGGTGGAAGAACCAACACCAAACCATTTCAACTGGCTACAAACAGACGATATCCACCCCATGGAGGTGAATCTCTCTCCTTGTGATAGTTTTGCCCTGCCCAACTTGACGCTTTTCTGAGCTTGAAAGGGCAAAAATATGACTTGCTGAGTACTGGCCAAGTGAACGAACTGCAGTGGGCAGCAGTTGCTAATGCCCATGGCTCTTTGGGAGCTTCCACTCTTAGTCTTCTGCTTTCTCTTTCTATCTTCTCTCACATACTCTGTGCAGGATCCTTGAGGCAGACAAGATCCTAGCAAGGGCATCTGGTAAATCTCAGTCTTGGAGGAGTAAGCCCTCCTTCTTAGCTTTGAGTAGATAAATGTATCTTTCCCATCTACTGCTGTCTGCATAAGCTACCAACCAATGAGGCCCTGGGGTTGTCAGTGACTCATGGGAATGACAAACTACTCAGCTCATTGACGCACCTGAAGGTTTTAGTACCAGCGGTGTGCTGCCCTGTTTGCAGGCAAGACTTGTAGAAAACGCAAGCATCTTGCAAGTTCTTTGGCTGTGATGGTCATAAGGATAGCAAAGTATTTATAGCAGCCTCCAACTCAGCACAAAAATACTCTTTCCATTGCTGGAATACCCTTTAAAACAAAACAAAACCAAAAAACAAAACAAACCAAAACAATATTAAAAAAACCTAAAACAAAAAAAACCCAAAACAAAACAAATGAACCTTAAAAACAGAAGAAAAACATAACAACTAAAGCCTTTTTAAAAGAAAAGGTCATGGAAAGTTTTGTAAGGTGTTCTGAATCAAAATAGCCTGCCCCAGCCAAACCATCTTTAGTTATTCATATGGGAGCTTTCAGAGAGAGACCAGGCTGAAATTATCCTCACCAGCTTCACCTGGCCCTCCACCTTCAGCTGTAGCCAGTCAGCTCCTGGAGGGTTTTTAAGCCCAGCCAGAAGGTTCAGGGGAGGAGAAAAAGAAGGGAAGAGAGAGGTGTGATAAGCTTATATCTGCTCTCTGTCCTGTCCTGTGCTGTCTTGCTTGGATTTCTTGGACTAACTTGGCTGCTGATTGCTGGATGGGTTTTGTTGCTGCCATCATCTTGACTCTGCTTGCCTGGATCTGGAACTTCAAGGACTGAAAGGTACTGAAAGATAAACTGTGCTAAATTGCAATTGGGAAAGGAGAAGCTGAAAGGCTAAATAAATATCAAGACAGCAAGGAATAGATGCAGAAGAGTGTGGTGCACTGGGTTAGGAACCAATTGTATTATCTGAAAAGTTTGTGGAGCCCTTAGACAAAGTAAAGGGACCAATGAAGTAATGTGTAATCTCATGCACAGCAGTTGTAAAATGTCTAAGTACTGTGTTAGGTAGGAGTACAATATTAAGTAAGCATAAGTAAGTAAAGTGTGTATTGCTCTATTATAGATAAGTTAGTAAATATCTAAGTATTGTGTCAGGTATCAGTACTGTAAGTATAAGTAAGTGAACTGTATAGGTTATGCATAAATATGTAAAAGTAGTATAATGTGTAAGCATGATACACAAAAAAGGTGATAAGTAGCTATTGTTGAATAAATTAGAAGATGTGTGAGTTCCCACATGATGCCCAAAGAGGTGATGCATGTTTTAAACAATAAGAAGCTTCTGTGTAGTCACATTGATTTGTTGTACAGAAGTGCTAAGTTCCCTCGGGAAAGAATGTGTTTTTCCTAACATCTGTGGAATAAGCTCTCTGTATAAAGACTTTCATGTCTTTTTATATTCCTTCAAGTACCCCAGTTGATGGGCTTTCCAGAACATGCATGCAACCTCAGTTATATGCAATTGGAGTAATAGACACTGGAGTTGTCAATAGAAAATTCTGCACTAATTGTTCTTTAATATTTAGGGTTCTTCTGTTTTGTGTATTCCTTCTCAAATAAACTGTTCTTAGACAGTTATTTCCCTAAACACAGTCTGCTTTTATATGCTGTAAGTCTCTGGCAGGGCTGATCCCCTCCAATTTTAGGCAAAGTTTGTAACACTTATTGTACTGTACTTGAGGAACTATATGCATATGGGATGGGAAAGAGAACATGCTCATCATAACAAGAAATAGTAAACTATGTCCTAAGACATAGGGTACTTTCCTTAAGTTTGCCAAAGAAGGATAGCTTTTATTCAAGATTTCAGAAATCATTTTATGACAAGGCCTTTTTTGACAATGTCAAGTCCTGTGTGTTTTCATAATACTCAGTTATTGTTGAGCCATCCTTACCCAGAAGTATAAGAGAAAAGGAAGTGTCCTCCCACTGTGTTCAGGGAGGCTATCAATTATGAGAGCATCAATCTCTGTGTGTGTTCATTGTGTTTTGTGATTGTCTGATGATCGTTTTTGACACTGCTATGCCATGTATTTTTAGACTGTCTTCGACTGGATGACTAATTCCTTTGGCACTCCCTAAAAAGAAGGCCCTGATACAACCACTATTACATCTTGGAAGAGACAGATCCTGTGAGGTGGAGTGAGAGTCCCCAGTGTCTGGTGCGGCCCTACAAGATTGTCATGCAGTTTTACTGGGGCAGACTTAGGGCTGGGTCTGTGTGGTGTTGCAAGGCATGGGCAACACAGTCGGCAAAAATTGCAAATCAGTATGAATTTTCTATTTCAGAAGAATATGTGCATGCAGTCAGTAAGAAAAAGACTCTAAGAGCCTGAAAACACCATGTGAACCTGGAGAAATGGCCAGTGGGCTCATAAACTGCAAACTGGACTTTGAGGTGTCACACAGAGATAGGGGGTGGTGTGGGAAATCTCCTTTGCCCATGGCTTTGGGTGTGTAACCACTACCTCTAAGACCATTATGGGATGCAGGCTGTGCTGTATGTGCTATCCCTAGGTCAGTGATCAACCTTACATAATGTTTAAAAAAAACTCCAGATGACTAATTGGAGAGGGACAGAAATATGCTGCCACTTGTTTGCATCTGTGTCTGCAGTGGCTGAAGAACAGAAAATGGTAAAAGAATTTAGCAATGCTAATTATTTTCAAGGGGAAAGAAGGGAAAAAGCATGGAGATGATTGTTAGACAACTGGCGACATACCCTGTGAAAAGAGTGTCTCGGAATGGGAGTTAAAGTGATTTCCCAGTGTTCCATTTTGTACATGCGCGTGGTAACAGCGTGTCAGCAGACACATTTAATCATTAACTTTTTAAAGACATTCCTTATACTCCTGGTGAGGTGGGAGGCTTTGGATATAAATCTCCTTTCTGAAGCTGGTACAAGGTGAATTTCCAATCTGAACAGAAGCCAAGTGGTGTTTTGGTGTGCAAATAAGGATCCTTCCAGTTTACACAAGGCTGCAAAAAAGTGCTTAAAAATCTGTGATTGTGGCAGAGGAAGCTGCAGAGTGGTAGACAAACTTACTGGATGTGCAATAGATTTCCAAACAAAATGATGGTGTTATGTAAATCTTAGCAGAGATGAACTTAGGACCTTAATGTGCTTGGACCATTTCTCTAAAAGGCAAAACAGATTCTGATATAGTTGTAACTTTTGAAATAATTCCACTTGTATCACGCTATTAAAGCAGTAAGAATTTTATTTCATTTTACAAGAACTCTAGAACTGAGTGGGTACCTAGGAATTGCTAAAATGCAAGTAGTATCTGTAGTGATTTGACAAAAGTTTTTGCATAAAATGTTAACTGATCTCAGAAACTGAAGGGCAACCAGTATTTATAACCATCTAATCAACACATAACTGCATGTGTGCTGCACCCCAGTCCAAAGGTGAGGAAAAGACTACACTTTTATTTGTCCCACCTGGATATAACATCTGCTCCCAGGTGGTCTAGTATTGGTTATTCTGATTCTTACAGGAGTTCTTAAAAGCTTTGATTCATTGAATGCAACTATGAAAAAGATTTCTGGTCTGGATTTAATATACACTCTTCATCTTTTCATTGAATTACTATACTAGCTGGTAATCCAAGATGGTTTAAACATGTACCTAAAATTCTATTTGATTTTGTTTCTAAACCTTTTCTAGCCACTGAATTTAATTACCCTTCTGTCATCTAGATTAAGAAGCCTTTTATTATCAAAAATAATTTCCCCTTGAAGATACTAAAATTCTTTCAATTAAATTGCTTCCTAACATTTCCTTTAGTAAGTTAAATAGACTGAGCTCTTTAAGTCTTTCATTCATCTGTGAGAACACAAGTTCAGAAGAAGACTAACGTCAACTTTATTTTAACAAAGTAAACGTAGATGTACAGGAATTGGAGCAATGGTGAATAAGATTTTACAAATTTAAAGCCCTTTAAAGCTCTGCATCCATTTGCTTTCAGAAAATACTCACTGATAATTTTTAAGACTGCCACAGTTTTTTGACTGTTTTTTTTTTGAAAGACTAGCATATTTTTCTAGATGAGCTTACTGTCCTTTGAATATTTTTCATTTCATCATCAGTAATCTCCACTTTTTCTATACTATCAGTTTGTTACAAAAATTTATTTTTTAAAAAATTCTTGTCTTATGATTAAATGACACATTTTTTGTGAAGGTATTTTTCTCCACATACATCTATGTCTTGTGAAATATAAAACATATACAACTCTGCATCATTATACATTCTTCTTCAGCAGATATGTGCTGATTTATTCCTTGGATAAGGATGGAGAGTCAGGAGTTAAGCAGATTTCAAGTAATTTGTTTCAGTGGTGTGTTTGCATCTAATGTAGCCATCCATCTTTTTTTACTGTCCAGGTACTGAATGCGATTTATGGTACATGGTAACTTCCCAGAAATACAGCATATTTATTTTCTTAATGAACTATTGTATTTCCAATGAAGCAGATTAGCTACCAAAGCATGGCATAGCCTCATCTAGAAATACATACAAACATATAAAGGTTAAATAACAACTCTCAAATACAAAGTGAATGTCTATAAACACTTTTCATGTTGGATTTTTTAAAAACCCTGAATCTAAAGGTGGTAGAATCACATGATGGGTAACTAAACATGATTCAGTATATAATAATAAATTCAATGTTTTGCAAATAAAGATGGATTTTAATAATGATCTGCAAATTCAAAATAGATAATTTGTAAAGCTCATTCATATTCGGGTATTTTTATTTTTTTGTGATTTTTTTTTTAAGCATGTTTTAAGTCAGAGTGGAATATCCTCTTGACTTCAAACACTTTATTCACATCATAGCACTAAGTAATTGCTGACTTGCAAAAAAGCTCGATGAGTCTTTTTTCCTTGCAAGCAAAACAAAGCAGCAAATAAACAAAAATTGCTTTGATCAGGAGAAAGCATGTGTTAGGAAAAAAAAAAGACAAGGTATGTGAAAATACTACAAAGGAAATTTTGTAAGAGAAGAAAATTGATATATTTATTAGCAGAGAGAATTAGAGACATTAATGGATAATAAAAGGATTGTTTGCATAAACAGTAAGACTAGACACAAACATTAAGATGATAGGGTGAAAGAAATTTAATGCTCACCTTATTTTAGTTTCAGTATTCGAGCCTTTCCTAATGAGGCAAAGGAACCAATTTTTATGTACTGTGGGGTTTATTTTAGTATTTACCTTAAACAGTCTAGATCCTGGAATAAATTTCTATTGCCATATTTCTTTCAGGTAGAGAAAAATCTTTGTGTTATTAAAGAAATTAAAATAAATATCTTCTTATTTTCAAGACTAAAAGTATTTATTATCACTCTAGATTAATATTTCTTATTATAGTATAGTACAAAAACAAAAAACTAATCCAAAAAACTTTCAGAGCTAATGTATTCAAAGACAGGGATTTACAAATTATGATTAAGTCCCTGAAGTTTACTGAGTGTGTGTAATCTTTTTATTTTTTGTATGACATTCAAATTTATCACATAACAATAATATCATTAATAATGTTTAACTAACTTTCAAAGTAGAATAAAACAATAAGCACTTCTAAATTACATACTTCCTTCAAATGGAACCAACTTTTGTAGCTCAAGTAAATAATGATCCTAATTAACATTTATTTACTCAATAGCAAACAATGAATTTGCAATGACAAAATCTTGGTGAAAGAAATACACAATCCTCAAAAAAAATTGGTATTTTAAAAACAGGAAACAACCGAAAGCAAAGGCATGGGCTTACTCCAGTTTCCTCAGTTACAATCACAATAAAATACTACCACTAGTTTTGAAAACATATAAAATAACTTATATACCCAAAGAGGATTCTAGTCTTTGGGAATGTCCTTATTACCATAGAATTTATCATGCAGTTGTAGAAACACTGATGGGAAGGAATCTTGGGAGGCCAGGTAGTGCAGTCTTCGACTAACGGTGGGATTGCAATCAGTACTAGATTATGACAGTTATGATTTTTTCTAAATGCTTAAAAATATTCACAAATGGAGATATCAAAGCTTGCTGAAATGCTTAGAAAAAATACTTTTGTAAATATCTAACCTTCAAAATCACAACCTCTCTGTATTCTACCCTGTTAAATCATTTATAGTAAGAAGAGTTTGGCTCTGTCCTTTGGTAACTACTTTTCAATTGTTTTTAGGCCATTTTTAGATCACCCTTCAGCTTCTTTTTCACTCATGTGAAAGGACCTGAGTGCCTCAACCTCTTTTTGCAAGATACGTTTCTCTAGGTTTCTGGCCATCTTAACATACTTCTGTCTGGACACTTCCAGTTTCTCCCCATTTTTGGAAGAGGAAAGCTGGGCACAACAGATCAACTTTATTCTTCAAGAGAAGAAACAAAATATATTCAAGGACTTCTAAAGTAGGTTTTGAGAGAATCTGAGTCTTTCTACATATGCTTCATTCCTCAAACAGAAGAGTGCTGCCTTCTATGCCACTACATTGAAGTATGTAAACTGCTAAAATCACTTAATAATATAAGGCCCTAGAAGTTGTCACCAGGATTAGAATTAGACTGAAGACAAAAACGCCAAAACCATATTTTAAATGCCAGGAGTTAAAATAGCACTAATATTTTAGGTATCATATTCTTGATTCAATCCCTGTAGAAGAGCTGTATGGTATTTCCTCCACAACAAGTATACTGGAAAGCAGTTGGGTTCCACAACAATGGAGGCTCATTTGGGCAGGTGGAACCGTCTGTCTCTAGAGGCTGGACACCATCTGTCTGTCTAGAAGCAAGCCCTGCTGGCTGATCCATCAAGTGGTATAGCTCTTGCTTCACTTGCCTTCTTTTTCCTTTGTTCTTGAAATGAAGTGAAATGAAAGAAATCAGCAATAATTTGGAAGAGAAACAAAATAATGCAGTTGGTTTAATCCAATTAATATAAGAAACAGAAAAAAACCACCTCATTTGAATTCTGAGGGAATACTGCACAGAAATTGATTTGAAAACTTTGAAAAATAGGTGTCTTCCAAATTAGTATGGTATTTCAGAGTTATTTCAATACTTTCAGGGTAGTTGAATACCAAGTATTAATAGTATTTTGTAATTTAAAGTCAGCAGAACCTTACATGTATATTTTTACAATGTTGTTGGATGTAAATATCAACATTTTTAGGCATTTGAAAAAATCTCAAAATACATTGCTGCATATTAAAACTGTTACCAGCCCTTTGGTACTAACTCTTCTCATACACACAATTATTCTCTTGCTTTTTACATGGGCCTAATTTATTCTGGTTTTCTTTTTCTGTATGTTTGTTTGAAAAACAAGGACATACATAGACCTGTGAACCATCAGATACATCTTAGGGAGATAAATTATAGTACAGTATTATAAATTATCCCTGCTTATATTGGGAAAAGACATTTATTTATTTATGTTTTTCTGGCACATGTTTTCTGTGCATATGGTTTAGTTAAATAGTAAGATCAAACAGGCTGAAGTTTTCAATTAAAAGGCAGAATTCACAGCTGTTTTCTGTGGTTTTTGATCTTTCAAATACAGTGACTCCAAAGTGTTAATTCCTTTGGACAAATCATGTGAATAAAGCTACTTATACTACACACCTAAGCCCAAGGTGTTAATTGGCTCATAGTGGGTACTGTTACACCACAGAAAGGAAATTACCTCTTTTTGCTAATACTCAAGTAATAAACTACAAGTAGTCCAACTAATTGATGACTACTAGTCATAGCATAGCTCAGTTTGCAAGAGTGAACCATTATTTTAGCTTAACAATGAATGAGAATGTCAGATTGATGTACTCATACGTAGTTATTGTGTGTTGCCAAAATCTAATACTCATATTAAGCAGGTACAAGAGACAGTAGTTCATGTCACCACAAAACTTCTTTTCTATTGAATAAAGCTTTCTTGGACTAAAGCTATAAATTGATCCAAAAAATCATTACTGCTTTAAAGAGGTGTATAACTTAAATAAGTCTAAAATATTTAATAAGAAATGTTGGAGATTTGAAAAACCCTGATGCATCACAGCTGATCAGATCTTGAAAGATGCATGAACAATATTGACAGTCTAGGCTGGTATCTGTTTTATACTGTGGGATGCTGTGATGGAATTGCAATACACTAAAGGGGAATTCTGTTCCCTTGTTCCATAGAGCAAACACTCCCCAAAACACCATAAGCTGCCATTCTTGCTTTTAGAGCACAAAATAATAAAATAGGGAAAGCTGCTCTTTAAACAGAGCAAGTCAAAATTTCTGTGTAAGACATTATAATAAAACTAAATCTAGCAGACACTAATGATTCCCCATATATGCTGAGCCACTCCTCTCATCTTGCTTTCTAATCCAAAAGTTTTTAATGTCTTGTTAGATTGAAAAACTCCATGTAGTCCTGTCTGCTCCTAAGAAAGAAGCTTTCTTTTCATGGTCTTTGAGACTTGGCTCAGGTTTAGGTTTCTCCCTGCTGCATACAGGCACTCTGCATTCCACAAGATACTGAAAATTTGCAGTCTTGCTGCGTCTCTCATCTTCCTTCCCCCTTCGTTGGGAAAATTCCACAGCCTGAACACTCTCAAAAGAACAAGAGTCTCCAAGGATTGGGGGTCGCTGTTGTTGCCATGTGGAGCAATCAGAAGAGCAAAACCAAATTATTATTATATACAGTAAACCACATTGTCTTTAACTGAGCATGACAATACATGTGCCATAAACTAGGAACTGATTAGTCGAATGATTCTACGTCTGACCAAAATACCTTCACTTGCACCAGTCAAAATTTACTCTTACAAATAAAAAAAGCAAAGCATGAAGGACTATTTTGGTTTTGCAACATAAAATGTGGAAATCTGAAAATGTGTTAAAGCAGAAATTATTAAAAATGTGTGAAAATAGCAGACTTACAGAGAAGCAAAGATGAATTCAATTTTTTTTGAGTATAAATATAAGGTCTATCTGATTTCAGGGTACTAGGAATTTTTGTAAGACAAACAATTGAGAAGAATAATGAGGATGTCAGAGGTAACAGAAAAAAATAAAGCAATGTAGATGTTTGCTTTTCAATCAATGTTGATTACTCTTGGAACTCATTAAATTAGTAGCCAAATAATAACTATATTTTTTTGTTAAATCTTCTTTTGATAATATGTATTTGTGTAAGAACTCCATTCTGTCCATCTTACTTATATCTCTGTGTTTACAGTGCAAAAAAGGTCTCGGTATAAGACCCCATTTTGCCCAGAGGTTTGGAAGAAGAAAAATAAAAGCAATGGCTCAACATGTTTGGGGTTGGATATTTTCGGAAGTTTGTGCTTACTAAAACTTTTTTTTTCCCAGTTTAAAGAGTTGCTGAATGATTAATTACTGCTGAATGCTGTATGCTAACAGTAGAATTAAATATTATTTGTCGTGAATGCTGTTGAACAGGTACTTATTCAAACAGACATATTAAGCAATTCACAGTATGTTACATTAAATTTTAGATGTCTTTTCTTGGAAGGATTGATTTGATGTAAGAATGTGAATATTCATTAGCTTCATTTTATTAACACATGGGTTTTACTAGGGCAAAATATCTTGATGAATATAGAGTCGCAAGGATGTATTTAGCAGGTTTTTTTATAGCAAGAGGCAAGTTACTACTCATAAATGCTCAATTTCCATTTTTATTTATATTAATTTTTGTTTATTAACTTATGAAACGTCTTTTTCCCTACAAAAAAAATTCACATTAAAATTATTAAAATATATGAGGTGTGTCCTAATATATTAAATAACTTCACAAAATGCATAAGTTTCATTTATTTTATAAAAAATATTTATGGATATTAAAATTTATATAAAAGGCTTGTTATTCATTATCATCTTGTTGAATAAGTTCTGGACATCAGTTTTAACAGCAGTGGTATCGTGTTATTCATATGACCAGTTACACTGGATGAATAATGAATGAGAAACAGTCATAACAAGTAATTTGCTGACAACCCTTAGGCTGAAAATAACTGATTAAAGCTATTTTGGGAATACTGATCTGAAACAAGGGTAGTCAGAGAAATCAGGATGAGTTTGTGATTGATTCGGGAATGAAACATATCTATCATTCATAAAATCTCTTGGATTTATTTTGTGAGCTTGACCATTAGTCTTTAAAAATTTTTCAGGCTCATTTGTGACAAGAAGAAATTTCATTTCCCAGTTTACATACACTTCCCCAAATCATCTGTAAAAAAAACCAACCCAAAAAAACCCAGGAAAAAATAAGGAGCATAAAATCTGGAGTTAAGCCCATCATTTGGCAGTAAAAATACATATTTCATCCAAATACCACAGCATTATTGTTTGGATGGTATTACACAAAATTACAGTTGCTTATTTTTACACAAAAAGATGTCAGTCCTACAGGGAGCGCTGCCAGGCAGGAGGGTAGAGGAAAAGGAGGAGGTGGGAAATGTTTTTGGTTGCTGTGGAAACCAATATCATTACCATGATGCTTTGAAAATAAATCACTGAAGGATAAAGTTTTAAATATATTCAAAATTGCTTTCTTTACATATCTGGTACTTCAGTGAGCTGTCTATAAGGTCCGCATAGAATGCTGACAACCTAAAGAAACAAAAGATGCTTCCACACCATCAGCAGCTTCACACACCCACCTCCTTCAACCCCAATATTTTGAAAACCAAGTTTGCTTTTCTTAGTTTTTTGAGATCTTTGAGTTTTTTTAAATTTATATGAGTATATAAAACTGTATTTCAAACAAGGCTGAGAAAATTAATATTAAGTGTGGTAAAAAAGTTGAGCTGTCCATAAGAGCTGAAAGTCTCCCAGATGCAGAACATCTGGAATGGATAGGTTTTCTCAATGCCTTCAGTAGAGTCTAGATTCAATACTACGATATATTTAGCAATTTGTCTTTGTGTGAGCTGAATCATTTGTACAAATCTTAAGTATAATAAATCATTTATCTGTCACTTTCCTTAAGAGTTTGAATATTATGGAGTTACTCAATAGGGGACAACTATCATATAGTATTAAATTCACTAACATTTTGGACATACTCAGCTTTGAAAAGTAGCCCAAGGAAATGAGAGATTCACTTTTGAGTGAATCCTGGTGAAAGAAATGTTTAGCCTGGGTTCTATGATATGCAAGTTAATAATCAATTTGCAAATTTGAATTCAGATTGAGTTGTTTAACTGATTTGCAGCATGAACACTTCAGTCTGCATTTGTCTTTCTTTTTCATCTTGTATAGTATGAAATGCACACAAATACATTAGAAAATAATAAGTATTTTATGTTTAACCAAATAACTGCTTGTAAGGATGATTCTGGGAGCTCACAAGAATTTTCTAGTCATTCAAAAGTGAAGCATTTTTTCTACAAAGTAATGGCAGTTCCCTTGAACCATGTCATAGATTTGAAAAAAAAAAAAAAGAAACCCACACGAAGGACTCTGAAATCTACCCAGGTTCCCTCCAGTGAGAAGTTTTATTATTTAGTGCTTTTTTTCTCATGCCTGCATGCACCCTGCTTGCTAAATAATTTTTTTTTTTTTTTTTTTTTATACTTTCCTCTAAGGAAAATTCTTTCCAAACCTGATGGAGGAGGGTAGCTGAAACCTGCCTTCTTTGGAGGAGACATTCCTTCCAGAGCATTTATCTTAATTTGTCTCAAACTGAGACAATATGTTTTGTATTTTGTAAGTTACATTATTTTCTCCATTTTAGCATCTGGTCTTTTTTTTTTTTCCCCTGCATTTTTGGGTTTAAAAGTAAGCACATGTAGGTTATCAGCTGAGATAAATGCCAGTTATAGAGTGATGCAGATTATTTTCCATTCTATAAAGTATATTACGGAGTTTGCATTGAAATATCAAAGGTTCAGAACGCATTTTGCATTTTCTTTGAGGCAGGCCTCACAACAGAGTGTGGCTTGCAGTGATAAGCTAACTCTGCTGGAGCACCAGTCCTGTACAGTAAAGCCAGTGAAAGGTTTAAACATGTAAGTCAGAGAGATGAAATGGAAGCCATCTAGTACTAAGCAGGTTAAGTAATTTCCAAGAACACTGCTTCTTGTTTTACTTGAGTGTGTTGAGGAAGTGCAGTTTTTCTTCCTTCTAAAGAATATTGATTTAAACACTTTTATATAGCCCTTAGTGTTGTGCATAATGGAATATTTTACCTTGTTGTACCTTGAATGTAAATAGATAAATATAATTTTATAGTCAATATAGAAAAATACTATAATTCATTCATACTTCTGGAATATTATTTTAAAATAATTAAGTAGTAACACTATTTCATTATTTTAAAGTTGGGATAAAATAAAAATGTTACCATCCTCAGCTTGTTGTTACATTTTTAGTTATTCTTTTTCATGTATTCAGAGATTGCTGGAGAAAGATGCTGGAATCAGAAGTATGCCATGAAGATGTGAAAAATACTTAAATATTAGTAAATTTATGAGAGATCCATCACATTTTAAGGGAAAGAATGTTTTAATGTACCACTTTTTGTCCTGTTTTTGGTCACTTTGATAGCCTTCTATCCAGGGTTGCAGTCAGACCAGCAGTGAGGAAATCCATCACCACGTGCCAAAATCCATGACCATGTGCCAATCTGCCTCTATTGAATTTTACAGAAAGGAGTCAGGTATGCCAATTTTGGTCTGTGCTCAGTTTTTTGTCTCTTTTTAGCCTTGTTATAATTACAGTTTCTAACTTAATGAAAAGTGCCAAATTTTAGCACACTTTCAGCATACAATTGAGCCTTTCTTTCACTGATACATGATTTTCAGATGATTCTAGAAAATATTCTGGTTTATTTGCACTACCTTTGCCTTGGAGAAAAAAAAGGCAAAAAACCATGTGCTTGATCATGATGTAATAGGTGATCATTATACATGAAAAATTTGCTAGGAAACATTTTCTTCTCTGTGTCATAACAATACTTTGTCAAAAACACCTTGCATTCCTTTTACTGTCTTTTATGTGTACAGCTGTTGCCTTTTTAGCCCATGAAATATTTGAAGAAAGCAGTTACACAGACAACCATGTCCATTGCCCAATTTTTCAACAGCTGTATTCCAGGTGAAGTGCACCAGGTTCTTTAACCCTTAACATGTCCCTGCTCCAACTTGATACTGTTTGGCTAAATAACTTTACACAGGTTTTGTAGGTTTGGAAGGATTGTCCCTGATGATTTTGGCTTTAGCCAACACAACTCATTTTCTGCTGCATGCCACTCCATTAGGAGGTTTTGAATCCAGTCTAGTTACAAGAATAAGTAACACTAGTATTTTGATCACATCAAAAATCAATTCAGCAGGCAAAGATCTACGTTCACTACAGGTTTGGATTTGTTTTTTTTTTGTTTTTTTTTTTTTTTTTTTGCTCAGGGATTATTGACATGCTTTTATTTCCCTTAATAGAATCTTTTCATTTCAACATGAGTTTGTCATCCAAATGGCAGAATTATACAAAAAATAAAGTCCAATGCATAATTCCCATCTGCAGCAAATATTTCAATGTACTGATGGGTGAAGAGTTTATAGAATTAAGAAATTCCATGTGATTTTAAAGCATCAATATTACTGGTTTCCTAAATCTTCTATCTCTTCAGGATCTTGATCGCCAAAATCTTTTGTTGAAGTTACTATTGCCTACAAATTTCCACTTGAGAAACACCTGTCATCTGCAATCTGAAAATATTTTGCAGATGGATGTATTCTAATTTCAATAGCAAACATTTCTTCAAATACTGTCAATAGTATTAAAATAAGGTACTTGAGGTCAGGAATAAATCCTTGTTTTCAAATTGGGTTGTATTCTGAATTAAAATTTTTCACTGACTTTTCATACAGAATTGTCTCCTGACTTTCTACTGGATGTAGGCCCAGTCTGCATGGACAAATCCAAATTTAGATCAACAGATTCTGCTTCACTTAAGCTATGCCCTATGTAACTGGCATGGGCTTTTTTGCTTATTTTAAAATTTTAGAGTTGTGTGTGTTTTGATTTTGGTGGGTTTTGTTCCTTTTTTAAAAACATTTCATAATTAGTCTACTTAAATAACTATACAGAGCCCATCCTCTCAGATTCCTCTTTGCTGTGTGTTGCAATGCGAGGAATCCTTACAACATGTATAATACAGCGATGAATTTGGAAGGAAAGATGAAGTGATATTTCTTTAGATGTTTAGGGATGATTTATTCCTCCAGCTACATGGCTGGAGTTCCCAGGCAGACCCAGTCATGGGACCCTGCTTTCTTCCCGGGCCCGGGCACCCCAAATCATCCAATCAGGAACAGGTATAGGGTACACCTGACATGGGAGCAGGGACAGGGACAGACCCATACCCTGCAGGGTCCCTCCCCCAGGATTTCAGGGGAAGGCACCTCCGCAGACAACACCCTTTCTCTATAAAGAACATTGGAAACAGTTGAATAAACAACAAAACAATTTCAAAGGGAAGGAAGCCACTATCTTGAGTCCCCAAATGTCCAAACAGATTTTCTTTGGAGCATCAGAAGGGAGACAGGACTTGAGCAGGCTTCAGATGGAAACTGAGGAAGGGATTTTGCTTTTTTGTACCTGTTGGAATCTTAGAAAATGACAGTTGATTTCTTCCCTCCCTCCTTTTCATCCCCCACATCGGCTTTGCAAAGGGATTAATGCCAAATGAAAAAGCCTGGTTTTGTGAGGGGAACCAGAAAGGGAAGTTTGGGCTGGGCATATATGGAGAATAAAGGGGCATGGGATAAAAGGGGAAGGTGGGATAGGGAAAAGGATAGGGATTATGGGGATATTGCCTAACATATTTACTGCCTTTCACAGGGACACCCCCAGGGCCTGTAACACATGCGGCCTGTGGGCCCTTCCTTCCTTGCACAATTTTTAATTCTACTCTTTCTCCTTCTTCTAAGCTTGGAACATCACTTTTGGGGTTATTTTTCACAATAGCAGATTTATGGACAAAAATACTTTCTCCAGTATCGTTTTTCAACAAGAAACCATAATTTCTCTTTACATTATACCATTTTTAAGTTCCAAAAACCCTAGCTGCGATAACCTCTTCATTTTTCCGAGTTCCTTTGTTCTTGCTTTCACCTTCAGCATTCCTCGCTCTCGTGTCGGAGCTGCCACAACTGGGATGGCCGGGGCCACCAGTGCATTCCTGTTACAGGGTCTTTACTCCTCGGGATCGCGTGTAGGGCCGAGTGGGTCCGGGCGGGCTGGGCTGCTGCACTCCGCCATTGCCGGCTGCTCCACCATCGGCCCCCTCTGCACCGCTGCTCGGCACTGTGCTCGCTTCTTGTCTGGAGCTCCGCGTGACTGCTCCTCCACACTTTCCAGGTGTTCAAGCAGCTGCATGGCCGCATCCTGCGAGGCGTTCACGTGTTTTTGTACTGCCAGTGCTGCCACCGATGCTGCTGCTGTCGGCTGTGTGGCTGTTGGCTAACACGGTTCCCTTCTCACCCCCACACTGCTTCGGCTCAGCTCTGCGTGGCTCACTGAGTTCGCCATAGTGCCTGCCACGACTGCCACTCCCTTTCTCGGCGCGGGGCTCAGACCATCGCTCGCCACACCACGTGGAGCGGCCATCGCTGGGTCAGGCCTTGGCCGTCACCGCCCTTGCTGCTGCCTCGGAGCGAACGCGGCCGGGCCCGCACCGCCGCGTCGCTCCTGGCTCCACTTCTGCTGCCACCGTTCTCGCCGCCGCCCCGTCTCCCACCGTGCCTGGCCTCACTGCTGGCTCTCCCATGTGCAGGAGGTCCCTTGCCACCACCCGCAATGCACTGGGCACCCAGAGTCGTGCGGTCTCTGGGTGGCGGAGGAGCCCGCTGCAACGTGCACACTGCTCGACCACGTGTTCGCTGCTAAAACAGCAGTGGGACACAGACGATATTGCTCAACAATCTCTGAAATCAGGTAATATTCACAGCAATAGTCTTGCATCGACATGTTTTTTGATTCGGAAAGTAACTGCATCCAAACATTCTTCCAAAAGTCCTTGGTAAGAATCAAATCCCAAGAAACATAGAAGAAGTTTTTAAACAGCCATGCCAAAAAGTGTCTTAGTTCTTTCTGAGCTTGAATTAAGCTAAAATCTACATACTGCTGTTCAAGAACCTTTTTAAGTTTAAGGTAAATGTCTCTTTGTGGTTTGGACAGCCATGAGTCTTTCCATGAGTCCTCCATCCTTCAGAGATGGGACATCAAAATGAAAGCAAGAAGAGATATCCAGAGTTACTCACAAATGATCTTCTCCAGGGATCATTTGCCAGCATTCTCCACCATTTGTTGTAATGAGGAATCCTTACAACAAGTATAATACAGTGATGAACTTGGAAGGAAAGATGAAGCAATATTTCTTTAGATATTCAGAGATGATTTATTCCTCCAGTCTCATGGCTGGAGTTCCCAGGCAGACCTGCAGTCATGGGACCCTGCTCTCTTCCTGGGTCCCAGGCACCCAAACCTCCCAATCAGGGACAGGTATGGCGCACACGTGACATGGGGACAGGGACAGAGGCAGACCTGTACCCTGCAGCGTCCCTCCTCCCAGGACCCCAGGGAGAGGCACCTCCACAGCTGTGTTTCATTTATGTATCTCTGAAGGGCATAGTCAACATCGTTAGTTTGGTAATGGTTTTACAAGTGTTTTTGTAATTGTTTGTAAATCTTACAATCTACATGAGGAAATTGCCAGTAAAAGGTTGGCATCTTTGCCTGAAAACACTGATTGGTGCCGAACAGCTCTTACTCCTGGCTCTTCATTTAGAAAAAAGGTTTATCTCAGAGCATCTGGGATGACTGGGGATTCCAGCTTTGCCAACAGGACTCATGTTTTTTTTAGGTAAACTACTTTTTTTTTCTGGTAGCTGCTGCTTTCAGTGGAAATATTTCCTAATAGTAGCCAAATGGTTTAAAGGAATAATGAAACTAGTGGTTCAGCAGCACACTGCTAATTAGGTTAGTGATCAGAGCCAACAACATAAACCAAATCCAAACATAATGGAAAGTATTTTTATACTAGCAATTTTTATAACATAAGCATAATAAGAATGTTCACATTCATGCAGTAGAAGTGCAATTTGCACTGATTGATGTCACTTAAAAAAAAAAAATTAAAAAAAGAGTACCAAAATAGATTTAGATTGATGTAAGTAACTGACTGAGGAATAAGGGTGCCTAAAACTTAGACTCCTGCTATATCCAGAGAAATCCAGACAGTTTTACAAGGTGATGATTAACATGGAGAAGGGTAGTTCTGGAACCCAACTCAATCTGTTCTTTACAGTAGAGTACTCTTCTAGCTGTGCAGTTATCTATGTCATCTTCAATACAACAATTGTCTAGTGCAAAATGTGTAAATTTAACAGGAAACAAAGATCAGAACTCTATCTCAGCCCCTTTCAAGGTGAGAGCAAAAAAGAATTACAATGAGTCTTTATTTTGCCTATTTTCCTTTTCTTGAAATGATTTTTGTATTACTCCAAAATTGGCTAGACTTATATCCTATCCTAGATTGACATATAATGGAAAAAATAGAAATGAACCCAGAATATTATGAAGAATGAGTACCTGAGGCACCTGAACGAGCACCCTGTGGTGCTTATCCACTACATGAATAAAAATTCTGGTTTTGATATAATATTAAGTATCAGTCTACATGTTCCTTAAGTCTTTTTCCTTTTGCTGATACAGGTCAAAATTTTTATCCTGCTTCTAATAATTTTTTATTGCTTTAACACTAACTCTCATAGTCTTGTAAAGGCATTTTTTATAGTGTGACCACTGTATATTTCAATTTCACTCAAGTATTTTCATTTCATTTACTTTTCATTTAATTTTCAGTATAACATTCTGTGTCAAAGAATGAACCAGAGAGCTTTGAATTATTTTAAATAAAAGAAAGAGTGATAGAGAATGGACAATGAGAATGTGTCTAGAGAGAACAAGTACATAGAAATTTTAATGTAATAAAAGTCAACTAACTGACAAAATTGGAGATTGATTGCTTTGCACTATGTATCTCACTATGGGGGGTGAAATACAATATATGTTAATCCACAATGTTCTGTAAAAGGAAAAAAAGTAACTATATTCAGGGATAGATTGTTTTTATAGTGTTTAAGTATAAATCTGATCTAAAACAACAAATATTAATTCATTTTCAAACTAGAATCCACTAAACCTGATACTGCACTCATTATCAAGCATGTGAATTATCTTCCAAGATACCTTTCTCTCCTTTATTTTCAGCACACTTAAGATATTTTCTGGGACAAAACAACAAAATGTTTCCACTTTTTCCTCTGTAGCTTTTTATTTTAATACAGCCAAGAGTCTAACCAAATTAATCTGGAATTACTTTGTGGTTTATCCCCTCCCCAGAGAAAAAGCTACTCTGGAATATTTGATTTTCACTTATAAACTCTAGAATGAACAAAAGATTTTTCTCTGTTTTATTTTTGAAGACCTAGGCACATAGTGACCTAATTTTTTTCAAGAAAAGGAAAAGCATTTTAATTAAGGCTTGAGATCTAAAAAATTTCAAATCTCAGACTTGTCTTAGACAATTTCTAGATTGTACATTTAACTGTCACTGTGGAAGTTCAGAAAAAAAAAAAAAAAGAAAAACCTATCCACAGTTAGGCTTACATTACAGATTAGAAGGAAGAACCTGATGCTTTAGATCACTGGCATCCAGTCCAAATGGGTGAAAAGATATAATATGGAATTATATTATGTTTGCTTTCTAAACAAGAATATTTAGAGTAAATATCTAAAGAATATATTTGAATCATCTACCTCCAAAGTTGTCCAACAAAATAGCACACGTTCATTTTGAGTACAGGATCTTGTAGGAAATTAACTATGATTGCCTGGTCAAATCTCTGTGAAAGTCATTTAATTGAGCCATGAAAAGTAATTATTATTATGATTGAGATATACCTACTTTTTTGTAAGTTTTTCTCTATATGTATCCATTCACCTTCAAAGCGTATCTCACACACTGCTTAATTAGTGGGACTTTTTGTTTCTCCCTTTACGATGATTAGGTCAATAAACACATTTTTTTTTAATCTTCTATTTATAGCATAAAAGAAAACTCAAAAATGGTCAAGGAAATATTATATATGGTCAGGGAAAACTAAGAATGATGGAAGTGGTGGGGCCTTTTTCTTTTTTTTATTATTCCATGATACTCAAGTAAAATTAATGTCACCTTCAAAATTAAAAAACTAGAGACTATAATTGCATCTTTTTGTTATTTTATACTGTTTAAGTCACTCATTTTGCATAATACAGTACTGAGTTTGAATTCCTCTTCATACCTTAGCCTCAAAAATTCTTGAAGTAGGATAAACCATCTTGTTTTTGTGTATCATACCCCAGGAACAAACATTACATAAATACTTATTGCAAAAATCCCCAAAACCACCTGCATATATTGGTTAGAAAAAGAATGTTTTTTTAAACAACAGAAAGCTAATCCTTGTATGTGTTCTTTTCTATTTTCTCCTGATAACTTTTGGGTTTGTGTGCTTTTTTTATAATTATTATTATTACTTTTTACTGCATTGCAGTAGTGCAATTTAAAAACAGTATTTTTTAATACTGAGAAGAGGGAAAGCTGGTACTAAATACCTGATTCAAGTGACGCCCATATGTTTTAAAACTGGTCAAGCACCCTAAGTGGAGACCTGTGGAAAGGGTTTCTGTAAACATCATCCATTAAGCTCTTCATATAAATAGACTAACAGCTATTTACAGAGTTAATTCAGGATGAGTAGGGACAGGTGAGAAGGGGATGGTTCATGTAAAGAGTTTTTGTATTATTATTTTCTGAATTTTTGTAGAGTCACCGAGTCCAAAGCAGTAAGCAGTGTCTGGGCAGGAAATAAATTTTTCTTTCTAGAAAAGAAATTACCTTTACTAGTTAAGCCTCAGAGCTATCAGGGAACACTTCAGTTGAAAAAGTTACAGAGTGAGCTAAGAGATACCTCATGAAATAAACGGTATGTGGGCTGTAGCAGATAATATGTTTCTTTGTTTTTCTCTTGTGGTGCTAATGAAACCAGAAACATCTGTACGAGGTAACAAGAGAGAAAAGCCTGAATATGTAAAAGCAGAACATGGATGATACTTATTTTTTCGCATATTCAAATATCCAGTTTAAAATAATGGTTGGGGGTATTTTTTAACATGATTTTGTGAAAATAAAAAGTGGTGAGCAGAAAAAACCCCAATCTTTTCTCAGTACAGATTCTTCATTTTGTTATTCTTACTCTCTGTGTGATTTAAGAAATTTTAAATGGAAACATGTGCATCTAGAGTGTTTCCACTCCAAACCTTTTCTGTTACATTGTACATTATCAGACTAACCTGATAATAACTCTGGACTAAGACATGTATGAAATTGATAATAGCTACGTTTAGCTACACATAGCTACAACAACACAAGGAACTACAGTGTTGTGAAACTATAATAAGTTAATGAAACAAGCTTCAGATACTATGAGAGTCCAGGGAATATATTTTGTTTAAAAATATTCAGATTTAGTACTGTATCTTTAATTTGTCATTGCATTAAATATCTCTGTATTGTCCTTATACGTGCAGTGTTCAGCTGTGCCATCACAGATTCTGTTTACTAGTAAGGATAATTTCCCAGTGTAATACAGTTCCTCCAAGCCAGATTTCTTCAACAAATACATAATGTTACAGATTACATTCCCAGCACATTTAATTAAATTGTTTTCCATTTCATTCCACCTGTAGTCTCAAAGAGTCATAGCAGCTCAAGAGTATTTGATAGTACTCAGCCAAGAATGTGCTTGATTTTGGTACATTAACCTTGTCATTAAGGATAATTTTGCTCACTCTATGCATTGAGATACTGTCTTCACTCAATGACAGAAGATCACTGTATTTCTAGCTTCAGCAGAGAGGATATGAACGAGCAACTGTCATCCCAATGGAATATATGCAGAGGTAAAACATTTGTTTGACTTACAAACCAAGGAGCACTAAGAGAAATAACAGAATCACAGTGTTTGGTTGTGATTAACATATTATTGGTTTGAAAGTCACCCACTCTTATTCTAAAGTCACAGAAGACTAATTTATTATGACATAATAAACTGAGACAGTAGTGATATTAAACTTTGAGAACATTATTCACACTATTTCAGTAATTGTATAGAATTTTCCATCCGGCTTGCCATATGCTCCAAGCTTAAAATGAAGCTTCAAACTTTTAACTCACTTATAGGCAAAATCAATTAACTGTCCAATACATCTGCATGCTTTTTCCCCAATTTTCAGTCTGCGTGGATTCTTATAATCTCACAGTGTTTGCTAAAGTAGTTTAAATGACTTAGTGAAAAAAAAAAAAAAATAAAAAATCAAGTTTCTCATTTAATTTTGTCCTTTGAATTAAGGAAGAAAAATATGGTAAGTCTGAATTTGATTCTTTTCACTGTAGTGAATATGAAGTCCTCAGTGTAACATACCATCACACACTACCTATAATTTTTAAAATAAGATAATACTTTACTAGCTAAAATTTTCTCTATCTCCACAAATAAATAGTTCTTCCCAAACCAATTCTGAGACTTTAGACCATTCAGACAAACAAATCTGTTTTATATGAGGCAGGTAAACCTCATGCAGGATTGACATAGATGTCTGCTCATGTTATTTATTCATAACTACTTTTTTAATGAAACTTGCTGTGAAAGAAATAATGCCCATGAGAGAAATACAGTATTTCAACAATTCTGGGTTTTAATTTTTTTTTTTTTCTATAGATAGTCAACAAGAGAAGAATCTTATGTGAAGTATTTCACAAGTTTGCAAGCTTGTCTCCATGTTCAAAACAAATGACAAGAAACATTGCTTTCTAGACTGATTTACATTTTCTAATATACTGGAAAAAGAAATAGATTTACTTAAAAGAAAAATTGACTGCTAGAATTATGACAATGCATCTTGCCAGAGGCATGTGTCATGCTGTCATTAGGCTTTAAAATCTGTTCTGTTTACTTCTGTATCACTTGAACTCTGGTTTTTAAAAAAAATCTATTCCAAATCTAACTTTCTATATGCATTTTAAGATATTCTTTTTAGATCTAGTCCAATATTTTTCATCAGAAAAACTTCTCTTGCATTTTCAAAAGTTTCTATGAATTCAACAGAGATTAAATGCAAGTTTATAGAAGTATTTTGCTTCACTACAATTAAAATGTTTCAATTTCTTAATTGATCACCAATGTCTATTTCATATGGTGTGGGACAAAAAAAAATTCAAAGAATACAACATTAAAAAAAAAGCTTTGATATTGTAAAAAAAGTGTCTCAGTGTTTTGAAAAAAAATATTCCAGTACATTTTCTTCCTTTTGCTCCATCAGTGATGGAGGTTTTTGGCTTACTTCTACTCCAGTTTTCCAAATACCGGAATTTCCACCAGAAAACAGTTTAAATTATCCACTGTCTATAATTTACATTTACTCTTAAACTTATGGTATTCACTGCTGCAAAAATTAGGATTGGATAGGAACATTTGCTAGGAATGCTTATTAAAAAAAAAAAAAAAAAAATCCAGCTAATCTGCTTTTGTTCTTGCAAGATTAGATAGGGTTAATCTAAGTCTAAACTGTAGTAGAAGCAGTACTCATGGCTTACTACTGTGTCTGGTTGTTCTGCTTCCCTACATTGACACCAACACACTGGTCGAAATTTGCTGTTTTGCAGGGGAGAGCAGAAAATTTTCAGGCGTGTCAGGGTGATAACAGCAGAAAGCAGAAAAGTCATGTTGGAGGTGGTTTGAAAGTGATTTAGGTCTACAATTGCCTTTAGTTGTCAAATTTTTTTCTTCAGAACACTGTTTTGCCAAGAAGAATTGTTAATGTGGCAATTAGTGCTCCTTTTTTTTCCTTTTTTTTTCCCCCACATATTTATGGTTTTTCCTTACTTTATACAAATTAAGTTTACTGATATTCATTCTCCATAGATTTCAATAAGTCTGATAATATCTCTGTTGATACGGTATATCATGAAGAGACAAATTTCTGAGAAATGTTTTACCTTATTTTACCCATTAAAGGATTGTGTTTGGAAAGATCTTCTAATTTCCCATGTTCTCTGTCTATGCATTCCTCAGAGGATTTTCTCTTTTTCCCTTTCATTCAATTAGATTTTCATTATGAACCTTCTTTTTTTTTTTTTTTTTGTTTTATTTTGTTTTGTTTTGTTTTTGCTAGATAATAAATGGAACTCTGTTAAAAAGCCACTGAAGGAGGAAAAACATATCCTTGTGCAGTTAGATGCATATTGATTTTCCATCCAGAAAACAGTATTTACAACTTTTTTGCATTATGGAAGGTGAGAATACAGAAATTAAACTCCCAACAATTGCAGTGAGATATAGAGGGGGTAAGAAATAATGATAAAGTGCACACATAAGTATCTGCAGTTCTTTTCTGCAGAAAAACAGAGTTCACACAAGTCTTGCTCTTGAGATAGGTTTGGGTTTCAGCACTGCTATGTACTCAGACCTTGACCATTTCCAGGTTTCTTAATAGAAAAAATGTCAGCGTTGACTCAGTTAATAAAGAAATGTAAAAACTTTTTTTGCAGTTAGAAACAAAGAAAGAAACAAACTCCAGTTCTAGATTTCTATAATGAAAATTAATAAGCTGTACCGTGAGAAGTTTTTTGGTCAGAAAAATAAGGAAAATAATGAATTCTGATTAGAATGGTAAGAAAAGCACACTTTGAGCTATTTTTCTAAAGTAAGTTTGTAAGTAAGTAAACCACAGTTGCTGTACATTTGGAAAGACTGTTGCATATGGAAGTCTTCCAATTTTCTCTTTCTGGTACGTTTTTTGTTTGTTTTTTTTGAACAATTTAGCAGCAGCCTGGAGCATGAAGGTGACTACAGTGCCAAAAAAAGCTGACTACAGATGTGACAGACTAGAAGTAGTTGATCAGATAGCACACTTGTCCCCATTCATCTCAGTTTTTATTTTTCTGAAAGGACTTCTGTGTTCATATGCCACTATGGAGACATTTTGTATGTCAGCTATTTGCAGACAATTGTCCCTTACTTAAGAAAGATGGTTTCCACTGCATGTTATGATAATACACTGGAGGCATGCCCATTCAGATCCTCATGCATATTTCTCACATGATGAATTTTTATTGCAGATTAGAAGTGACAAGAACAGGCTCTCTGCCTTAAAAATGCTTTTTATTCATTTACATATATATAACCCAAAGCCTTTCTGTTGTGAAATGGGCCAGTAAGCTACCACTTGAGTCCCTGTGCTTTATATACTTCTCTCCTAACAGTATTAACCTGATTATTGTTATTATTACTGTATCCTTAAAAAGGTCTTTATAAAGGTCCTGGAAAACATTCTGGGAGTAATTCTTTGTTCCTGGGCACCTGGAGCAAAATGGTTTGCATTTACAAAGTTTATTGATGCAGAGTGGCCTGATCCAAGATGAATAGTGTATGAGCTGAAGTCTGATTCAGTACTATGTTAGAGGTTTATTTCACTATGTGCCTACATGGCTGCAGTACCTTATTCCCATCACACAGTCCTTTAACCTGCTCTCTGTAATTTTGTGGATTCTCATTACACACCACTTCAGAAAATACTCTTGCACCGTATTCACATTGCAGTAAATAAACATACAAGACATTATGAAAGAAAAATTATTTTATTTAAAATAGAAATGAAATCAGAACTTGTTCCACTCCCATTCCCTCTTATCATGGAAGCACTAAACTGTGTGTGATGCCCGGGAGGTCAGCCCAGTTGTCAGGGATCAGGGCAGGAGGGCTGTCTGGCCAGCATTAGGCTACCTCAGTGTTCGTGTCCAGGTGTTAGGATGGATCCTGTGCAATGATGTGGAAGACAAGGGAAGACAATTATCTCCTCATGTCCCCTGCATTAATAACTGGATATGGACTTCAGGCATATCTTTTTTTAACCCTTCCAGAGTTGGAAATGTATCTATCCTGGTACATATACATGAGCCA
Source organism: Lanius collurio (assembly GCA_020086605.1). Classification (NCBI taxonomy): domain Eukaryota; kingdom Metazoa; phylum Chordata; class Aves; order Passeriformes; family Laniidae; genus Lanius; species Lanius collurio. The sequence goes on from JACBWW010000102.1 coordinate 650,336, forward strand.
ATAATGCCCCAGTACTGCCCAAATCTGTATGTTCTATGAAACTGCAAATAGATGTGCAGGGATGCGGAGGACTTGCTGTTCTGGATGCCACTGACAGAGGCACTAAGACTCTTTCCCTCTGTATGCTCCTGTTGGGGCCTCTACATAAAGACATTTCCATTCACTCTCAATTCACACCAGTCTTAGCCTTTCTGATTCAATTATTTATATTTTTATAGAACCTCATTTATTTTTTTTATTTCTTTCAACACTGCTGATGTTATTTAAATCCTTCTGCATCAAAGAACTTTGCCAGGTCTAAGTGTGGTTGGGGAACAATCCTGCAACTGAAAGATAAATAAATTATATGTCTGAAGGCTCTGAAAGTGTTGAAATTCACTTGTCTTTTGCGAAAGGTAGTAAGAAAAATGACTCACAAATCATCTCATTTATAACTGTACCACTGAAGGGACATACTTGTTTTTTCCCTAGAGTGGATCCTGTAAGAAACCTAGAAAACATGCCATCTGAATAGTAAATAGAAGGGAAATAGGATGTGATTCAAAATGACAGTATAGATGTAGTGGTAGTACATATCTAGATTTACTTGCTGGTATGTTTAGTAGAATAGTTTAGATCTCTAGTCCTTCAAGTCAAAAACCTCTTGTACCATGTTCTGGTCCTTCTCTGAACATTGTACATATTTGGGGAAAAAATAATGTGTTTATGAAAAGAGAATACATGAAAAAGAGGATTTAGTATTAGACAAAATATCATATACATATGAAGTTAGGGCTGGGAATCTCACGTATTCCTGAAACGGGCAAAACAGTCATGGTCATACACATTGAAAAGGTATATCTTAGATACATAGACAGATAGATGCTACTCCATACAATGTACAGTAGCTTAGGCAAAGAAAATAAAATAAAAAATGAAACACAACCCCAAATGTACAAAACTCACAACAAAATCCCCAAACAAATGAATTAAAACAATCAAATTATGTCTAATCTCCCTTTTGTATTGTAGATACGATACAAATTTGATTATTCAATTTTCTTTAAAAAACTCATTTCCATCACCACAACATTAAACCTGAGAAAAAATTACCAAGTCAAAGAATGTTTATTTTTAAATCTCATTGTTAAAGAGAGGGTAGGGATTTAAATTCATTGTGGTCATGTTATTTTATGTTCTTTTCTCACTTCGTTGTTTGTCATCAGTGCTGTAATCATGAAAATCCCAAGAAAAACATTTTTTGTTTTAGAAATTGAACATTATTGTTTCCTACATTCAAACAGAAAAGTGTGGCATCAGAAAAGGTAAACTAGGTAGCTGAAGCAGCATCTAGAATCACTTCTCATTTTAGAAGGAAAGAAAGATCTCTGATTTTTAGTCATATGCATTCTTCATAAATTCATGAAATGTACTGTGTACAAGGCTGATTTGAAATAACAATGCTGACACCAGCACATTAAACATAAAGCTGTATTTGGGTGTGATAAATCTCACCATTTTTTCCTCTGCCATGAACTCAATTAAAAAAAACAAAACAAAACAAAACAAAACAAAAAAAAACACAACCAAAACAAACAAACAAAAAAATTAAGAAAAAAAATTCCTAAAATCTCCCCCAAAGCCCCACCAAACTGTACTAATCAAACACCACCCTAAAAAATTACAAACTCTGTGTTTAAGTTGATGTAGAGAAAAAAAAATTGTCCCTTCTCCAAATTATTGACATTGATGCAGAAAAAAAATATTAGTCCTCTGTACACTGAAATCAGTAATTAATGTCTTATTAAGCACAAGAGTAATACATAAAATTCTCATTGTGCAAAACAAGAGACAGCTTCTATTAAGCCCTAAGGAATTCACTTTCTTTGTATAAAAATGCTGCATGCCCAGAATTTAGGTTAGTATTGAAATAGGAATACTGCTTGAGATTTGACATCTGAAATGGTTTACTCATTTGTAACTTAGGTGCAGGGCAGAGATGCTGTTTTTCTAACACATCGAATTACACTTCAGGTACTGCTAACCTCAAGGTAAGAAGTGTAAATATTAGCTGAACTGCATACTGAAAGTAAGAGGCTTGAAAGAGATTCCTCACTTTTCATTCCTTTGGAGAGTCATTCTTGAGTTCACTACTTAGTGAGAACATATCACACAGGCTTAAAACATGCTTTTGATTATCTTTGTATTTTGAAAGTTTAATAAGGGTAAATGAGATAATGACTTTTCCTGACAGCGAAAGAGTTTCCAAGCAGAGAGCCCTAGCAAAAAATTATAGAATTGGGCAATTTCCTAACCTTCCTTTCGCAACTCAAGCATTGTGCTCAAAGATAAGAAAGACCCATGGGACTCACAAAAAAAGAAGTCAATCAAGAAAAGCTCTGACTCTGAAACTCAGACCTAATTAAACCCTGCATACAGGGAAAAGGAAAAGGAAAAGCAATCCTAGAACACAACTCTTTACTTTGTGTACTTCTTTCACTTTTTTAATTAAAAAGGCACCAAATAAAATATGTGAAGCAGTAATAAAAAAACAATTTGGAACTAAGAACAAAGCTAAAAATAGTTCATATTCTGGTCTATTGCTTTAACCACTATACTATTATATAAAAGATTCTAGACAGTACATCTTTGCTTTGCCTGTATATTTTAATAGATTTAATAATGGCTATTCTGCTTTATAGTGGGTTTGATTATTACTACATGCATTAAAAACACTCATAGAAAGTTGTTCATCTCAGTTTTCTCAGAAGACTCAGATGCAAAAATATTTAGCTCGTGAACACCATAGGGATCAAAGAAAATAAATCTCGTGGTCTGTGGTCACTGTGACATCTTCAAATTTTCTGGTTGTTACTTAATTTTCCATCACAAAAAGGTAGGTACCTAGAGGGTGAAAGCTACACAGACTTTTGGTGAATTTTCAGAATGTCCTCCACCTTTAGAAAACTGAGTGAAATTCTGTGTAATACTGAGGAAAATTAGGTGACAAAATAATTAGGCAAGTACAAAGCCATACATTTGCATAAGTATACAGCCACCAAGCTGAACAATGTAACTAATGCATTAATTTATTTTTCTGGCACATTCCAGGCTGCTTGAATATCATAACCAGCAACTTTTCAGCTTTTCATTCATACCATAGATTTGATTTACTGTAAACCAGAAGCAAATCAATCATGCCTCAGCCCTCCAGTTTTCTTACCATTTCCTTCAGTTTATTTTGCAAAGAACTGCAGGACACTGAGTCTTTTATTTATTTGATAGCTTTTGTCTTTGGGTAACAACATGATCTGTAGTGGAAGTATGTGAAGCTTTTCCTTTTGTTGTTTTCAAGAAGTTAACAAATGTAAGGGGAAAATCTTGAGAGAATGAGCATTGCTTTCAGATTCTCTCTCACACAGTGAACCATCCAGAACTGAGTCACAACAATATCTTTGTTCTGCTTTTGAAACATGTGTAGTTAAGCTTAGTCTTCCTTGGGAGCTCTTGCAAAATTACAATATTGCCTTTATTATGCAGACATTTTAACTTAATTCAGTAAGACTGATAGCACAGTGGGATTTCACTGACATGCACGGTATGAACAAAAATGTTTCCTTAGGGAGAAAGTTGAGAATACATTTTATATATAATTTTAAAAGATCTTCCAGTGAAATATTATCAGATTGTTTTTATGTCTTTAGAATAACAGGAATACAGAAGTTGCTCAGTTCTGATTAAAAGAAAAAACAAAAGAGTCAGTGACATACTTGTGTGTAGTTTATTACACAAATCATAAAAGGAAAAGCCCAAATCACAGACAGAAGTTCTGCTATGAAACAGGTTGGTTGTTTCCACCTAGACTTTTCCTTGAGCAACATGTGAGTGTGCACACACATGGATAGTTCTGCTAATTAGGATAAATATAGAGAAATAAGTGAAGGGAGAAATAGAGTAGAAAAGGGCTGCCAAAACTATTGCACATTTTTGCTTGAGTGGGTATCAAATTGGCTTTCAAAAATTACAGAGGAAGTAAAGAAAATTAAAGTAAAGGTAGGGGAAATTCCTCTAACAGAAACTAAAGTTGTTATGGAGGAAATAATTCAGTCTGTGATGTATAATCATGGCTTAATCAACATAATGTAAAGAGTGATGTTTTAGCCTATTTTTAAAAATTTTTTATAGCACAATGCAATAAAATACACTACAATACAGAGAACACACTGTATATGTATGTAATAAAATATTAATTATATATAAACTTAAAATATATAGACAATGTTTATATATTGCAAAAAATAATTATAAGAAATCAACGTATTTCTAATAAGAAAACAATTAGACCCTGACCCATCTAGATTGAACAACTTCTACAACTGCATCTGGACACAAGCAGAAATTACTCAAAAACTTTTATTGAATTTCTGAAGTCTTAAGTTATCTTGAATTTAATAGTTCCTACAGAGGATAAATGGAGCCTAAATCTTTTGTATGAAGTGTCAGCTGAGACACAGTTAACCAAAACACTGTAACAACAAAGCCATCTGAAGAAATTTCCACCAGGGGTCTTTCTTCCCATTAGTATACAACAATTCATTTTCATGTGTTTTGATTCAAGGTTTTGTGCAGCCACATTATAAATTGGATTATTAAAATAATTTGAATGGAATGAGTCTATGGCAAATACCGGCAAATACTATTTAATTTAATCTTAGCCTTGAATTTCATAATTTGTAGGTTAGGAGAACTGACACAGAAGTGTAAAAAGAATGAGATACCAATGCCACCCTATGGACCTGATTTTTAACTAGGAGGGGAAGACACAGCAATCAGAATTGATGAATTTTTCTGTATGGTAGGTTCACTATCATTAATATGAACCTATACATTTCCTAATATCTACTGCTAGCAGTGCTGGTGCGATCCAGATTAAGCATAAACACACAGTCACGTTTCTATTAATTCAGTCAAGAACATATTATTGAGTTTATGTCAAAGTGTTTCTTGTATATTGACTTTAAGTTAACTATGGGAAAAGACTGAAAGCCCTGCTTAAAGCATACTGACTCAGGATTCTGTCCTCGTTTTTAACAAATGTAAAAACTGGTGGAGTTATAGAATCACATAACATGCTGAATTGGAAAGGACTCAGCAAGATCATTGAGTCCAACTCCTGGCTCTGTGCAGGATACTTTCCTGGCATGTAAAAAATAATATTATTGATTCTTCATGAAAGGTTGATGCATCCCATCTAAATTTAGACAGCTGAACTGTAATTGTATCTGAGCTGTATGTATGTGTGAATACAACTCAGTTCAGCTCGAAGAAGATGTTGGCAATGGAATAGAATATTTGCAATAAATATTTACTGATTGCTCCACATCAACTACAAAGACAAGCCCTGGTCAAATGTAGTTATTTACACCGTAGTCACTATAGCTAGATGAGATTAATCCAATCCTAGAAATGCCAAATATGATTTATGCATATACAAATGTATGGGCTAGGAGAATGTCTGCTCCTTTAAGGGTTGATTAAAAGGACAAATAATAAGGGAGATCTTGATAAGAATAAACCTGGTCAGTGGCACAAATCAGGGTGTGCAAAAAATTATATTAGAAATTCGGAAGATAAAGGAAGGGAAAGAAACACACAGAGGCATAAACCCTGACCTGTTAGCATAAACAAATTATAACCAGTAACAAACCTCCTCAGTCACAATAATTGATGGTCTATCAAGAAACTGCAGGCAAATCTGCACTTTGCAACAGATGAAGGTGCAATCCAATGGGTATGGGATTCTGAAGGAGGTTGTGGGATTGTGCAAGCTGGTGAGGCAATATGCAATAGAGAAATATGCAATAAAAACATACAATACTTAGAAACATTGCTTTCTAGTTTGATCATGTCTGTTCAGGCAAGGTACTTTCAAAACTGGAAAGTACAGAGAAATTCCACTTCTGATGAACTGAGGAATTAAACTAGTTTATATTTAAAGATTAAAACATTAAAGCAAATTAAATACTATAGATAGATATGTTTATACAGTACAAATAGAGACTTCTGTATATTCTAAGGGAACAAAACTATATTTTCTTGTGTCTGTAAAAAAATTATGGGACCAAAGATTGCAACATTCTGTGATCAACTAAAATCCAGACTCTCTTCCACATTCCATATTTTTGCCTGAAGAGCTCTCACCTTGCTACAAAATGTTTTACTGTTAGCTCCCAAGTATCTGATTTTTATTGGACATATGGCTTTTAACATAGTTGTATTATTGCTGTTCTTTAGCTGACCCTGTTTGTATTTCCTTTTTTTGGTGCATCCCAGTGTTTTGTTATCAGCATATTCTCAATTCTTTTGTGCCCAGAGCCCAAAATAAAATATGAACTAAATATAAAGCAAAATCAAATCCACATATAAGACTTGTGGAACACTTCTAATAGCACAATTCCTTACCAGCCATTCCTTTTTCAGTACAGACCAAATGGTTCATCTATTCTTACATTAATCTCCATCTTCTTGATTTTAATTAATAACACCTCCCCTGGTAATATATCAGCTGCTCTACTGAAGTCCAGATAAAGTAGTTTAGATAAAACATTGCCTTTGTCTGAAGAAAAAAAAAAATTAGAAGTTTTCTTAACAAAGAAATATAGGAGGTTAATTTGTTACTTTGATATATCCCCTCTACTTTTTATCGTTAACTTCAATTTCTTGAAGTAACTTTTCTTTCCAAATTTAGCTATTTCATTCACAATTCATTCACAACTTCTCTCATATTTTGATCTTTTTATTATGCAGCTACTGCATTTTCTATTTCAGTTTGTGTTCCTGTAGCAATTTTGTCAGAATTCTATAATGAAGAAATATCTGGTCTCTACTTTAGGTCAGGTTGGAAGGGGCCCTGGACAACCTGATCTAGTGGGTAGCATCAGTGCCTGCCTGTGGCAGGGGTGTTGGAACCAGATGATCTTTAATGTCTCTTCAAACCCAAATAGTTCTATGATTCAGGATTCTATGATTCGTGGTTCTCTCTAACATAAGCAGTTGAGGTGACTGAGGTTAACCTCATCATTAGATTTTGTATCACCACATTTGTATAAGCTATCCTATATATCACCAGTGTTCAAGGATTTTTTTTTTTTTTTTTTTTTTTTTTGGTTATGAATTCAAATATTTTGTCATACATAGAAATGACCCTCTTGAATCCTTCTTACATACTAATGTACTACTTATTCCTGAATAGTAGATGGTTAGAACAAATAAACTGCTAGGTTGAACGATATTGGACTCTGTGTCCAAAAAGTCTTTATTGAGCACCTGTCATCAGGTTCAGCTTTTGCTACCTCTGCATAAGCCTGATTTATAGTGTGCCTAAATTGCCGTCTTGAGATTTCCTGTTTATCTCTTCACATCCAGGCATGGAGTTTTTGATTTTGTTTTGTTGGTTGGGGGTTTGTTGTTGTTATTTTAGTTTAATTTTGGTTTGGATTTGTTTGGGGTTTTTTGGAGGGGGTTGTGTTTCATCATGTTGTTTTGTTTTCTGGAGTCATTGTGTTGTTTTGTTTTCTGGAGTCATTGTGCTGCAGACTGTCCTTACACTAGCAATCTTGCTCTTGTCTACAATTTTATATTTCTTATCTTGCATGGCTTTACTCAGCAGACTTTCTCTATCAAAACTTGGCCTTGGATCACTGACAGCTCAACCTCTGGGAGGAGGGAAGGGTAGTTTTATAGTAACAGTCATTTTATCAGGAAGCAGAAAGAGACATAAAGTGAATCAGATGAATCCTACTTTCAGTGTGATTAACTACTTTTTTCCTTCAACTATACTTGATGAGTAGGGTAACCAGCTAAGAAGCAGATGCCTGCATCAGGGACATCTAAGCCAGGTGAAATGAAATCTTTTCTAGCTCTCTGCCTTTAACCCTTCAAAAGAAATGACCACTTTACACTTACAAAAGAACCACCAAATCTTCACAAGTTCTTGCCATTTTAAAACCAGCCATTTGTCAGTGTTCTCTGCTAACTGTTCTTATCACCAGGATTAAACGATAGCTGCAACCTGTAACAGAGTTTTAGCAGATGGCCAAGGCAGCCAGTGGCATCCTAAGGAAATAGCCTCAGCTTGCTCCAGGGGAAGGTTTAGATTAAATATTATGAAAAATTTCTTCACTGAAATAGTGGTCGGGCATTGGAAAAGGCTGCCCAGGGAAGTGGGACGTGGCACTTGGGGATATGGTCTAGTGGTGTTTCTACTTGATGGTCTTAAAAATCTTTTCCAACATAAATAATTCTGTAATTCTATGATCTCTGCTTAGTCTTGACACAGGACAACCAGCACCCCAAAAGATACTCAAGAATCCTAACCCCATTCCACTAATTTATTTCTACTATGGAAAGTTAGGAGGGCCAATGTAGTGAGCAAAAAGCTGTAGGTGAAAATGGGACTTATGTGTTAGGCAGAACTGATCCAACTCTGACCTTCACATACGACAGAAGTTCTCACTTGGCTTTAGGACATCTCTCATACTGTGATGTATCTATAAGCTTTACATTTTATGTCAGTATTTTTCAGGGTTTTTTGCCAGAAAGGAAAGAGAAAACCAATAATTCTGGAGACAAGTTAATTTTTATTTGAAAACTAAAAGAAGATTGTAACACTAATGTCTATCTGAAAATATATTGCCTTCTGCAAATGGGAAACGAAAGGGTAAAAGCTTAAAACTGAAAAATTCATCGAAGCACTATTAAAGTTATCAAGAGCTTCACCACTGATTTCAGTGTCTCTGAGATGTTAAGAGAAAACTTCCAACCAGTATCCCTAGTTTTATTGTCTTAATGAAGATTTCAGAGGAAAAGCTGAGTTTGTAAGCATAAAAAGAATTTGCAGTTATTAAACTGAAATGCATCTAGTGTCTTCTCAGTTAAAGACAATGTAAACTTCATTTTTGTTTGTTAATTTGGAGTTTTTTTTCTTTACAGGGATGAAAACCAGCAACAATAATTAAATACACATACATATAAATAACAGCATTATTACTTAGCAGGAAAGTATCCCAACGTTGCAGATATGTGCCATTGAAAACATTGGAAAATGTTTTCAGCAAAAAATCAAGTTAATTCCAGCAGCATATTTTTTAATATACTTTTGGATTTTGTATGTTGTTTTGAAGGCTTGGAATGTGGACTGAAATTTCTCAGAACACTTGAAGATTAAGCTACTATAAAAAGAAAACAACATGAAAATTGTGATTATCTATTGAATTTGGCCTGTGTGCTATCATGATTCCAGATGTGTGAACCATAAAAATAAAAGAGTGCTTCTGGTGAAAAGTGAGTTACCAGAATCTCATTTATGTGGCTTTATGATGACTCTCTAACTGGACCACAGATGTATATATCCATGATTATGGGCATATGCTGACATCTAAACCACAAGGATAACAGCCTCAGAATGTGTGAAACGTACTGATATATAACATGAACATAGTTAGATGAAATGACTCATCTCATACCACATTACTGTGACTCTCAACAGGAAATACATTATTTTGCTGAATATATAAATAGTTCGTTGTGCCATAATTCATTAGATTTCTCATGGCATTTTTCATATGAAAATCATGTTATATTATCCATTTTTAAAAGCATGATTATCTATCATCAGTTAATTTGAAGGTCATTGTTTTCCCTGAATTCAAGGAGTTCTGTTTCCATATATATGTGTTATGTGAAAATATAGGTATATGTATACACACATCTGTTTGTGCACATATGTGTGCACGGACATGCAAACTCCACTCTAGAAATATTAGTACAAGGAAAAGTAATCTTGTAACAAACAGTTAAATAAATGCTGTCTAAATAAATGTTTCAGTGAAGGTAATAGAAAGATGGCTTAGTAGCTTGACCAGCTCATCTCCCTGTAGGTCTGTTCTCTACATAGCATTTTGTAATGACTTAAATGATTAGCTCAAAGGGAATCCTTCTCATCCTAACTTAATGGATCTAGAAGTCATTACAGTAGACGTCAGTCTGGAAACATTATTGCACAATCTATTTCATACTGTGAGCCAGAAGGGAAATAGTACAACTTAGAGGTAAAATATAGTTCTTATTATCCACCTTTACAATAATGGAAATAACATAAAGGACATTAGATCATGACCAAATTTTCTGTATAAAAAATATGTCTGTACTTTCCTTTGAGAACATTTATCAAGTGATTTATTATCAATATTAAAGGACAAAAATATGCAATATCATTGACACTTTCAGAAAAAAAAAATCCTACTAAAAATGCTAGGAAAAGAAATTGAATTTTTCTTAAAAAGCATGTAAGTACTCAACATTCATTTCTCCATTAATATAAATGCTGTCAAATTCTTAAAATATTTCTTCTAGTTCTTGTGATATTTTAATAGTTTATTATATATAATTGGTTGCAAATAGTCAATCCCCTGCTGTAAATTATATCAACCCAGGGTCTGGAAGTTATAATTCAAATATAGCGAGATTTTGAGCAAAAGCTTTGCAGAACAAAGAAATTATTTGAGTTTTTTTAATCCTCTACATTTCCATAAAGAAACCATTGACAAGCCTTCAAACCTTTTACCCAGACTTTAAGAGGTTATTTTCATTCCAGAATCCATTAATGTGGACTTCAGCTGCATTTGAAAAAATTAGCTGCTCTGAGCAAATAATATATTCTTTTTCATGTTAGTGAAATATCTTAAGTTTGGGTGTTTGGTTTGAGTTGTTGTGCTTTTTTTTCCTTCCCCTTTTTTCCATTATCAATTCAATAGGATGTAAAGTTCCTATTCTGACACATTTTCCTAACAGTTGTAGTAATCTAAGTCTAATGAAACACCAATATTCTTGTTTTACCTTTATTAAATCCCTAATTGTTGTACCTAAAGTTCATACACACTGACCAAAAAATAACAATTTACCAAATTCTACTCCCTAGAATTTTCCTCCCCTCTCCAGTTTCATCAGACCACCAGCAGTGGTGAGAGATAGATCAGTCTATGGAGTCATAAATAGGGATACATGCTACTGTACTTGCATAGATAAATGCATGATAACTTTTCTGACTATGAAAATGGCATTTTCAGTTGATCCACTGATCCAAAAGAAAGCATTAGGTTTCACTTAATTAGATTTATTATAGAAAACATCTTACGTATTTTTCCACCAATACTATGGATCATTAAAATAATTTGTGTTTATGTTTCTTCTTCTGTAATTTTTTGTTACATTTCTTTTGCCAATAAGGATTATCATATATGAAATATCTACCAAAACCGTTCCATTTTTAGTCACTATATATTTTTCAGGACATGAGAATAGAAACAAATAGTTGACTATGATTACTTGAAGACCAGCTGACATTTCAGCTTTACATTTACGAGTAAAATGCAAACTATAGGTAATGAAATGAGAAAATTTGGAAAGGTCGTAAGTCAAAAGAAAATTTTATCTCCTTGCAAGACAAGTAGTACTAAAAATTATTGTCCCCTGCCTTGTGGAATTTGTAATTAAACAACATTCTGAGTGAATCAGTATGGTGATCTCAGGAACACTATTGAATTTCAGCACAAATTTACTAGACTAAATTCAAAGGAAAGGTCTAGAACAGAGTGTAAAGGTACCAGATCAAGTCTTAGAGCATCATATGATTTATCACAACTTACAAAATTCCCTGCAAGATGGTAATTCACCAGCCCAATTCTTAAAAAAACCCAAAACTCATTTTTTCAGCAACAGTTAACATAAGATGTTAATTTTGAAAATAACATCCCCAAAGAAAAAGAAGACAAACAAGTGTCATGACAACTATTGCAAGAATAGTTGCATTTTATTTTATTTAAACAGTGTCACATAGAAAACTTTTCTTGGGCAATGAAACATCTGCAAATAATCACTACTGTTTTTTTTAAATGCTGTCAGCATCTGTTTGATTATTTTAAATATATATAAGCAACATTTTTATGTTCTGTGATGTTCTGATTTTATTCAGTCCAAACTATAAACTTCAATATGAAAAGGATTGTATAAAATGAGAGGAAGGTCAGCATTTATATTGGAATCGTTGTAACAGGCTAAAGTTTTCACCATTGACAGTCATAGCAGGCCTTCATTTATATTTATAGTTTGAAGTGCTGCATATAGTCTAGAAAGTATTTTGCAGCCCATTTTAATAAAAAAAATTCTTCAAACTCTATTAATCTTCAAAGATTTTGATTGTCCTTTTTTTATTTTCAAAGTGAGTGCCCCAAAAATAGACATGACCCCAGCTTATTTTCTCTACACTTGGATTAATACTGAACACCTAGACAGCCAAAAATACCAGATGTAAAGGTCAGGGAAGTTGCCAACACCTTTCAGTAAAGCTAAGACTCACAATTCAAGTACAAGCTGTAGTATTTAATGTGCTTTGAAGCAATGTGATTTTTTCTTTTTTTTTTCTTTTTTTAATATTTTTTTAATTTTTTTTTTTTTTTTTTTATTTTGTACTAATACCAAATAGCGATGGCAACTGTGTTAATATGTGTTTGGTCTCATATATTTGAGCAGCCTATGTGGCTGTCATCAGTGGATTTATTATCCATTCTGATCAGCAAGCAGAATATCTAAGCTATCAATTTTTCAAAAATCTGTTATTTCACTAAGTAGATAGTTAATACAATAAAGTAACTGAATTTACTTCAGCCCTGGTGCTTTGACCAGTTCCCTGGGGAGCTTGTTCTAGTGCCCAACCACTCTCTGGGCGAAGCACCTTTTCCTAATATCCAACCTTAACCTCCCCTGACACACCTTCATGCCATTTCTTCAGGTCCTGTCACTGTTCATCAGAGAGAAGAGGAGAGCTCCTGATTTTACTTGAAATGTTACCAGTGCTAATTACCTTTTCATTATGCTGTTTTGTCATTTTCTCTTATGATTGGTCTTTTTGTTATCTGAAGACTTGACACTTCACTTTTCATCAGTATTCAGATTCTGAATCTTACTTATTTTGGAGGTTCTTGTTTCACTTTTGCTGCAATTCAAAACTTTTTGTCATACATTTTGCCATGTCATAAAATCTATCATTTATTTGATTTATCCTTATCTTAATCATACATTGTTAATACAATCATTCCAGAAGTCTTAGGTTACAATATAACATGTAACCAAAAGTATGTATTCTATCACCATCTGTTAAAAACAGGTGTGACCACGTTTTTTCTCTCTTCCATGACACATCCCTGGTAACTCCCTCCAGAGTGATATCTTCTGTTAATGGGCCATCCAGCCTCACTGCATGACTCAAAATTGCATCCTCCCTTTGTGAAATATTCCACCCAGGGGGAGGAACCAAGCATTCCTACCTGGATATGATCTGAGGTTTGGAACACCACAGTCAGCCCCTACCTACTGCATTCCCAGAGGGCAAGAGTTACCACTGGACCTTCAGAGGAAGACCAGACCTTTTACAGGATCACTGCTTCAACAGAACCTTTTCATGTGAAATGCTACCACCACTCTGACTACCAGGGTGTCAGGTTGTATCCTGACTCTGTCAGTGTTCTTGTGCTATTGCATTTATTTTAGTTTTCCTATTAAATTATAATTCTGACTTGTGATCTCCCACTAGTTTGTTTTCAAACTAGTACACCAGCACTCTAATTTTTCATATATCTGATAACTGAAATGTTATCTTTACCTACTAATACCATTCATGTGCAGGTACTAATATGGAAAGTAATACAAATTTAATCATGCTATCAGTGTCTTGATAATGGTGAGGACCTTGTTTCTGCCAAAGTGAACTGCTTTTTCAATTACTGTAAGCAAGGAACCTCTGGCTGTGTCTCTTTTGTGGATTTTTTAATGCTAAGATAGTCTTTTTATGCCAGCCATACTTCCCCAGTAAAAAGAGTAGATTCCTAAAAGAGTAGATTCAAAATTAATAAATTTTGAACCATGATAGATTTTTTAAATTGTGACAACAAATGTGGGAAATGAGCAATTTCCCTCTTTTCTCCTCATGCCAAAACAGAGAAAAAGGGCTAAAGAATTTAGCCTTTTATTTACAATATTAACCCTCACAGAAATATGTGATCCGCTTTGGCAGTGTCAAGAACCTGAAGATCAAGGACTTGGAAAGCTAGAGTTTCTCCTGCTTGACAAACACTTTAAGATACATTGGATTGTTCAGTGAACTCTGTCCCAGTCTCCAACTTTCCCTTAAGGAATTGCATTCTACAGGCAGAGTCCATGAATCATTCTTTGAAGCAGTGATCAATGACTAAGAAGTCAAATATAAATCCCAGCTCCAGCAGTAATTATCAGGCTATCTCATTTGTTAAGTTTGCCAATATTCTAGACAAAACAAATGAATTAGCTATAATCTAAGATTATTTCAATTTCTAAGGTCAAGTAGGTGCTGTGAAATGCAGTTTTGACTGTAGCTAGATGAAGAAATGTATTGATTTTTAGATACACTTTTTCTGTAAATATAGCATTTAATCTTCTTTTTTTTTTCTTCTTGCTATCTATTTGAGTTTTTATGCATTGAAATCAAGGCCAATATAAAAAACTTTATCCTTATTTTAATTTTCTCCTAGCAAAGATAATATCGGAATGTTCAGTTAATTAAGAACAAACAATGACCTGATAGTATCAAACAAAAAAGATACAACTACAATTTTCACTATCTCTGTGTGAAGCAGAAAAGTTAAATTACAGACACCCTTGGGGAAAAAAAGTAGGGAATCAGACAAAAAAACCTAAAATAAACCTAAAATATCTTTCTGGCCAAGAATCAAACAATTTCTAAATGAATAACAAGTAATACTATTCTGAGATGGTGCTTCAATAGGCATGCTTACCAAAGCAATATGCACTGTTAAACTCAAGTAGTTTTTCCTACTTGTATTTCATAAGGCTTGAGTTTTGGTCACAAAATCTTTTTTTTTTCTCATAGTGTAAAAAATAATAAAAAGGTTATAAAAGCAGTCACTATGAAATATTTTGCAGTGCAAACCTTCTTAATAAGTTCAGAACAAAACAGTACTTAAAGTCATCATTTTGCTTGTGAAAATTTATGCAAATACACTAATTATGATAAAAAGTTGGCCAATAAGTAACTATAATTGAAAATTTTATTTTGCAGTTCGGTAGCTTTGAAAAGAATAGTTTGACTTTAAAAACTCTTCAATAATGAGTAACTTTTAGTTGAAAATTGAGATTATTTGTTAGCTAAATACTGAAGGTGGAAGATGAAGCCTTTCCTGATCCACAATTTTTCTTAGAAACACCAGTAGTAACTTCACTTTTTCTCCTTCACAAAGAAAGCATTGTCTATATACAGAGAACATTTAGTATAGCATACCCTTATAGAAAAACTAGTGATTAGAAATGGATGGATTTCATCATAAAAAGCAAAATTCCTTGATGGAATGCCCTTTCTTATACTGCAATCCTTTGTTCTGGTAAGTATTCTAGCGTCCAAATAAGCAACAAAAGCCTTTCATTCTAAGCTCTTGAAAAAAAAAAAAAAACAAACCAAAAAAACCCCTAAAATAATTTATTTTATTCTTACCTCAAGATACACAATTGCAGAATTCAACCACATGATTTATTTCATTGTTAAGTCGAATTACACATACTTGATTCCCAAAGAATTTAGGAAACACCTTCATGCATGTCAAGTTAGTTGATACACTTGGGTCTTAGGATATTTGTTTCTTCAAAGTTTTTGGGAAGTATGGTATTTCAGGGTAGCATATTCTTCTGATTATGACAAGTACAAACAATTGTGTGTGCTGCTAAAAATCACAAGGAACAGCAAGCCACATACTTTCTCTGTCCATCTCCTCTCTTTTCCTAAATCTATTATTTTACTTTTACTGTACACTACCTCTTTCTTCTCTGTTCCTTTGACTTTCAAACCCATAGTCCTCTCATCAACTCTTCTTTTCCTATGTACCTCACTAGAATAAACTGCTCTCTGTCTGCTGTCTCTTTACACTGCCATTCCACTTTCTTCATCCATTTCAATCAGGATGTGAGTTATTTCTCCTAATGTTCTGCTGTGGCTAGCCTAAACCTAGACATCACACCTTCTGAGTTCCCACAGCCCTGTTTTAATTTGGAAATAGCAAGGTCTGTCATTGGTTACTAATATCCACAACTACCTTGACAGGATGAATAAATGAGAACTTGAGTTTTCAACCGGTAATTAACTTTTAAGGGGGCAGTCACTCAAAATTAGCTTGTGAACATCTAAACTAACGAGCCACCAACTGATCATTGTGTGTTACCATCACTGTCACTGCCTACTGTTGTTCAACTGCTACACACAGGAGCAGCTCTTTGGAGATTTAGGAGGTGAAATTCTCTATCAAGTAATGTGGCAGACAAAGCAAGATCAAATGCAAAAGTTGAGGAAACTGTTCTGTGGTTTATATTCCTTCAGTTCCTTCTTTGTTTTGAAAACTTGCATGATAACAGCAGAGCTTGTACTCAGATCCTCAGTATCTCTTGCCATTGACTGATCACATTCTTTTTCAGTACACTGTCCTTTTCTGTTCAGATAGTCAGAGCATTAGAAGGTCTTTAAAACTTATGTTCCTCTAAAGCTTAACACTGCATTCCACATTTGTGGCTTTAAATCCTGGTTTTGAACTATTTTTTCTTTTGTTTTTATTTCTTTGTTATTTCTGGAATGCTTTATTTTGAAAATATTGTTGTTCTTCACCAGTCATATACCCTACGTAAATGATTTTAAAGATAGATCATTCCAGCTGATAGTTTACCACAAATTCAGAGGAAAACAACACTGTCCTTTTCTGTGTTCCTCAAACTGACACAGAAAGGAGGAAATTAAGCATAGTTTATTTTGACAAACAATATGCTTACCTCTTTGTTTCCTTCTTCTCTCAGGAACTGTGGCATTTCCACTAGTGGTCTGTGAATTAAAATTTACATTTTACTGGCTATTTCTTAATATTTACCATGGAGAAATTATTAAAAAAATAATTTAAAACATATGTTCCCACGTAAAACAAAACAAAAGTGACAAGTCTTGATATTTGTTATATCACCTAGAACAATATGTATGAAAATCTGAACTTCTGAAGAATATTTTCATGTTTTTCATATTTTCATTTGACAGTAGTGTAGAGTGAGAAACAGAAGTAGGACAGCCTTAAGAGGAAGAGAAATAGAATAAAATTCCAGGGAGAGAGAGAAGGAACGAACAAAAAGGGAGAAGAGGCTGATTTTTTTCTAGATACAGGTGTTATGTCTGATCCAGGTGGAAGGGAAATCCATAGCAAGGAAGAACCACCCATCATCTATCTTAGGAGTCAGTGCATTTTGATGAAGTATCTTCATGTTCTCTAAGGCACAAATATGAAACTGCCTATCCTGTGAAACAATTTTAATTAGTAAGTTGATGTTAACATGGCTTATTCATGAAGTAGGCCCTAGAGTCTTTTTACACAGAATAGTTATTACTCACTCCTTGCCATTTCTCTGACAGAAATACTGTATAGACACTGTTTGCTACATGTCTTTTTAGCTCAGTGGTAGTTTTTGTAGTTCAGATTCTCAAAAGTTATCATATAAATGTCAGATATCATTAGGAGGGCAGAAAGAAACTGAGGTCAATATCTAGAAACATAAAAATAGACAAGGGTACTGAGTGAAAGCAAGGAGATAAAACTGTGTACGTAGACTTCTGGAAATGTCACCGCAATTTCCAGAATGAATTTTTGTGTTTCTGTAATAGGAAGCAGAAGTGCTAAAAAGAGCAATGAGCAAAAGAGCAGTTTTAAAGAACATCTGTATTTATAGATCAGACTTGTTTAAATACTTTAAGTGAAGTGAAGAAGTACTATTTACTAACCTGTCCTGATGAAGTTTGAAGTTGATTGTTAGAATGAAAAATCTGAAAATTGTTACTTTAAAATATCAAGAATTTGAAAGGGAGAATAATTTTAGCAGCATCTGAGGAAACTAAGTTATGCATGATATTATGGAGAGTGTGTTCTCACTTTGCTAAAACCGGCTGTAGAAAAGATCTGATAATAAAAAGCAGTGAGCCTTCTAAAGTTTTTCAAACAAACAAGAAGCAAATTGGATTTGCCAAGTTGAAAGACAAAAGCAGAGACATTTTTCAAGGTAAAATAAGTGAAGGTAAAACTAGGTAATGTCCTAATGAACTGAGTTAGCAGTTATCAGACTCACAGAAAGAAGGTGAATTAAAAATAAACCTCAAAATTGGGAAGAGGAACTTGCAAATGCCAGATAACTGAAGGAATCCTTTATATTTTCACTATCTTACCTGTGAATATCTGTATTTACAGGAAACAGAGCTAGTTTGTAAAACAGGCGAAAGGGAGTGGCTCTAGTCAAAAGACTTCTCACACACACAGAGACAGCACTGCTCTGTAAGGTAGGCATATTAGAGAATAAATATTGCCTGGAATAACTGAAACGTGGGTATATCAGCAGGATGGAATCTTTATTCTTCACAGGGGTCCATGTTGCTACTTCTGAGCTGCATGCGAGTACTTATCTTAATGTAATATCTTGAGTTACAGTAAATGATTTGAAGGAAAAAAGGCCATTTTAGAGAGCAATCAGCCATCAATCTAATTACATGATTGAAAGGATTTTTGCAGTGGGTACAAGTGAAAGGGATGCAAAAATAAACTTAAATATTGAAAATATGTTTGCTATTCTTTTTAGACATAGATTACACAAGCAGCTGTTGAAAATATTCCAAGATGGCCCAAAAAAGAGGGGTCAAGAAATCTGCATAGTTGTAATATTGGTAAGATAGGATGTTAGATGTGCAGATGGATAAACAGGTAAACTGAAAGAATGATCATTGTATCAGACCACCACACAAAGTATTTGTATAACTATGGTATGTGCTGTCAGTGTTTCATGATATTGTTATCAGTTTAATTATAACAGATAAAAACAGGAAGCCATGCTTAACAAACATAATATGCTGAAACAACTGTCAGGGTAGGGAAGAGTGGTTACCGTCTCTCTAACTTTGCCAAGGCTTTAAACCATCCCCCATAAATCCCATCAGAGAAGCTGATGAAGCATAGACTGGACAGTTCCACTGAGTTGAAAACTGTCTGAACAGAAGGGACCAGAGGTCCAGTTGGAGGCCACCAGTGTAAGCCAGGGGTCAGTTTTGGGTCTAGTTGTGTTTAAAATCTTGATTAATGACCCAGGTGACAGGAGAGAGTTTGAAGATGACAACAAACTTGGAGGAGCAAATGATCAAGTCTGAGGCTGGTGCCTTTGGAGGGTTCTCTAAGAGTCTGGAGAAGTCTGCAAAGTTCTTCACTTGTAGAGGAATAATGGCAGACACCAGTATATGTTGGGGGATGATCTGCTGGAAAGCGGCTTTGCAGAAAAGGATCTGGGGCTCCTGCTAAACTCCAAGCTGAAAGTGAGCCAGGAATGTGCTCCTCCTGCAAAGGCCAAATGCTATCCTGTGCTGCATTAGGAGTGTTGCCAACACACTGAGAGACTTGATCCTTTCCCACTTTACTCGGCAGTGGTGAGTGGACATTTGGATTCTGTTGTCCAGTTCAGGACTCTCCAATACAAAGGAGATACAGATATAATAGCAAGTCCACATACGTAACTAAGAGTTGGGAGATGTCACACATAAGGAAAGGCTGAGAGATCTGGGACTGTTCAGTGTAATTTACTGGCAGCAGTGCCCAGTGACAGGACCAGAAGCAATGGGAACAAAATGAAACACAGGAAGCTCCCTCTGAACATCAGAAAACATTTCTGACTGAGCACAAATTGCCCAGGAAGTCTGTGGAGTCTTCCTTCTGTGAAATTCAAGTTGCCTGGACACAGCCCTGGGTAACCTAAGTGGCTGTGCTTGAATAGGGAGGTTGGACCAGATGACCTTCAAAGCTCCCTTCCAAGCTCAACTGTTCTGTGATTCTGTTATTCTGTATTTTCTTGACTCCTGATTAGTTTTGGGATTTTTTTAGAAAGCAGCTTCAGTTTCTGAAACTTGAAAACATTCTAGTTTCAAGTAGAGGCTCAAGATAAATAAGACCAATTTATAAATATTTATTTCCTTCTCTGGCATTCTTTCAGAATATTCTAATTATTTGCCTATTATTATATATCATTACCCTCAGATATAAATTCCTTGTCTTGCTTAATTAATATAGCAGAACATGATCGAAGAGCTCAGAACTAAATTACTAATTCTCACTTCAAACAGTGGTTGTCTTCTCTAAAATCAAGGGCATAGAGATTTAACAGTAAATAAAACAAATAGTGTGCAATAATACAACCCTCTCTATTCTATGAAAAGTGATATTTCAGGAAGGAGTAAATCTGGCTTTAAATTAAATAAGGCTTTTAATTAAAATTAAAATCTGGATTTTAATGAAAGAAATTTTGCTAATAAATATAAAAAATGTTTTTAACACACCAGTGTAATTTATCTTTTAAACTTGTTTTAAACTTTTCACAACAAATTTTTTATGCATAGCATTAAAGCTCATGTGTAGTATGTGACAAAAAATAAGAAGCTAACAAGGAAGTAATTGAAGTTACATTCTGATGGTAAAACATAACTGGTTTTGATGATATTATGGGTAATAAAGTTCAGAGTTCGAAAGTCTTTGTTACTCATGTATATTTTCTGAGACATAGAAAAGCACTTTGACAAATTTTACAATTAAATTAGGGAGAATTGCAACTACAATACTAATTCACATTCAAGTTTCAAAAATAAATTTACAAATTTGATCCACAGAAAGAAGTACGCCTCTTTATAAATTTAAATCTGAATCATATTCTCTTCTTTAACTACACCTATGTTAACATCCAAGTATTGGACACTATTATTTTAGTCATAGTTATTAAACTTTTCTGTCTTTCTTTACCCAGTGTTATGAACTTCAAAACAATTATATAAATTATAAAAAACTAAATATCATAAAATACAGCATTGGAATACAATTATGTAATACCTGTGTTACATCTTGATATCATTCACACTACTCTTTAGAGGTAAACATTTCATGAATAGGTCCCAAAACATATTTAGCATCTAAATATATCACAAAATGTTAATAAATTAGCTGAAAAGAATGTAAAATATATTATTGCTATATAATTACTTAGTAACTCATCATAGATTCGGAAACATATTGACTTATCAAGTCATCAAATTTATCCAAATTTAGACTAATGTAATGAAAAAAAAAAAAATTGAAGGCAGTTTACAAATAGGAACAAAGTTAATTTTATTATAATAACACTGAAAATAATCGCAGATGGAATTTATGAGGATGGTCTTAATGGAAAGTACATGATTTTTTGATAGAATAGCTATTTTGCATAAGTTCTATAAAAAATGAGTCAGTCATATCCATTTATTCTTTGTATATGTAGAGACATATAAATATAAATATATATATTTATATCTTTTACATTAGGTAGAATATATTTCCTTCCACTGTAATAAAGACACACAAAAAAAATTCCATTGATACTGATTAGGATTACATATCTTATACATGAAATAAAAGATTTTATTTTAATTCATCTCTGACCTTTTTGTGAAGCTTGGTACTGAAGTCTTTTGTTCCCATGGCATCTATCACTGAGGAGTACTAGATTTTTTCAGTTTTTTCTCCCAGCTTAAAACTTAGTTGGAGTGATTGCAGCCAGGATGTAAAGAGTCTTTCACTCCCCATGGTCAGTCTGCCCTGACCTCTTTCCTGAGGCTTCCAAAAGGCACACAAAACCATGACAACCAGGTTGGTCTTTTTAGAGGGTCAAATATCTGCTCATTAACAATAAGGAAGAAAGTCAACTTCACATCTCTTCAAGAAGCAGTGTCACATTTTCTCTGATTCCTTTACTCTTCCAATTCCACCTTTTTATGACTTCTCAATCTTCTTCACAGAGACATAATACTATAATAGTACTGTGCTTAAATTTTAACTGATTAAGTCAAAAGAGACATAGAATCAACAATAAACAAGTTCAAGATCCTATTCCTTAGGCTGCCAAAAGAAATGAGTGAATGCACTTTTTCAGGTGTTTTTGGTTTGGGGTTTTTTTTTTTGCTTTTCCACTGACGGCTTCTGATAATATTCACTTCACACACTGATACCGTTTATCAGTTCTTTGCTAAACTCTGAAATATCTGCTGCAATAGCTCACAGAACACACAAGCTAGATGTTTCTGCAAGGGTAGCAATATTATACATTTTTACCAACATGATCTCTGTATCTTGGATAATCATTGAGTGTAGTTTTGTCTGTGAAATGAGAGCCTTGAGGGTCAGTTTTCAGCCAGAGATTCACCTGTATCTGTGAAGGGTAAATTAGATTTTGAGATAACATATTAATAACTCTTGTCATATTAAACTCAAAATTACAGCTACTGCTTTGCACTTTTGGAGCATTTTTGACACACATCTGTTGCTTTTTTTTTTTTCTTGAAGCATTTTGTATAAGAGGTGCATTTGCTACATTAATCATTAATGGAGTTTTCAGTACCACTGTAAAGTGTCCTTCTCATTCAGATCTTTTTGTATTTAGTTTCTCCCAAAGGAAAAATGAGTGGGGTATTTTTCTAGGGACTTTAGGACGTAGGTGACTTGTTTATTTCTTTGGTTTTAATATGGTATAGAAACTACACACACAAGATACTGGAAGAAATCTGATTTCACCCTTTGATCAAAAGCAGCACCATTAAAATTTAGCAAAATTAAAATACTATTTTAGAAAGGAACAGAAGAAAAGCAAAATGCAGATATCCTTTTTTTGTCCTTGTTTTTACATTTAAAATATTTTTCATCTCAGACATATAAAAATTTATTTAAGTCTTTATTTAGTAACTGCAACATCACACAGACTCTAAAATTTAGAAGGGCCATTGCTGAAATGTCAGCTTTAACTTTTAGTTGCAATAAAAGAAAAATTGCTATTCTTTCATGTTCTATCACATCACTCTTCTGTGCTTCTTAAATAGATTTTATGAGAAGAGTATCATTATTGTATCTTAAGGGATTTAATATTCTCAGGAGTATGATCTACCATGAGAAAACAAGGGTTCTCAAGGGACACAAATTATGTACAACAGAAGGGAAATATTTAATTCCAGAATGAAAATCTACAAATTACTGAGGCACTTGAAACATACTTCTTTATTTGTACAAATGAGTCTCTTCATTTAAAGTAGTTCATTACAATGAATAAGACAGCTGTAGCACTTTAGCCATGATGGAAACATTTCTTTTCTTTGGAAAAGATCGTTACTGAATATAAAGAATTAGTGTAGGGGTAATCACTACTTACAGATCCTTGAAAAATCTTGATATGTCATCTTATACACAATTTTAGCTTAAAATGTGTGTTTGAAAAAGGCTTTATTAAGTGTGAAATTAATAGAGTACTGCAGGGAAACCGTAGATCTCCAGCACAAGCCTGCATCATGTTTCTGATTTTTAAAGCTCCAGCCCATGTTTACAGTCATGACCTGCAGAGTTTGTTCTCCATCTTTCATCACGATTCAGACACGCAGTGTTTTGTCCCCCAGCAGATCCAGCCCAGTACTCAGAGCTCAGTTTGGCGTCTGGGACTCCAGGGTCTCTGCCCAGACTGAGGAACATGGCTGTTGCTTTCCCATTTGCTCAAAATGTGTCCCTCAACACACAGGGATACACAAACACTCAGAAAGCTACACACACATACTCATCCCATAGACACCCCACACTCATGGGTCCCCCAAATACAAGTGTGGACACTCTGCTGTCCTGATACATTATCCCAGACCTGAGCACCCATACTTGACAGATGATCCAGCTTGACCTTTGCTAGCAGATATAGATGCACACCCAAAGTAAACTCAATTTGGTAAAGATACAGATACTCACTCCCAGCAAATTATACCAGGCACATGGGACCTGTGGTCCTCCTCTAGCTGCTGATACTGAGCCCCTTACTTGCCTCATTCATCCAAGCATCCCCAGTAGCTGGGTTTCGGCACACTCATTGTTCTCATCTTAATGGCTGGAGGTTAAAGAATACACTGGCTCCAGTAGCTGCTGCTGAAACCTCACTGACTTCAGTTACTGACACCTCAGGCCATGGGCACCCACTGCCACCGTCTCCTCACACCAAGAAAATACAGAGGATAGAGGGTGAAATTACACACAGAGAGATAAGAAGATACTTAATGAAATGATATGAGAGGACAGACAGCAGTGATAAGGTGCTGAGCTCAGCTGGAAAAGCATGGTGACCAGTACTGTTTCATAAATGACTGACCCCTTTTACACCTCTTTCTGCCTGATTGACTCGCAATTCTTCCCTGGCCCCTTTTTCTCTGATTCTCATGATTGCCTCATGATTTGATACAATCCCAGAGACTCCTCCCAACATCATGAGCCTTCAAGGCTGTGTCCTTATCAGTTGTGAAATTCAAGTTGGTTCTCTCTGAAGGGGTTCCTGTAGTTTCTTCATAGTCAATTAATTATTATGACTGATGAGGTTTTTCTCTTCTCATTATTTCTCTAGTTGCCAGACAAGTCTGGTAGGTCTATGTATCAGTATGTTTGTTTTTTTAGGGTCTTCCTCTTGCCCCTGGTCACCCATTTTGATCAAGGGCCTCAGTCAGGTGATCTTACCATAATAACATTCTCACACTCCATCTTTATCAACCACATAACTGACTAGGTTTGTTTCTTGTTTGTTGGTTGGGTTTGTGCCCTTCTATGTTTGGCTTCCTCCTTTTTTTTGTACCATCACATTTGACAATGTTCTTGGTAAGATAACTGCAAGGGAGTTCCTCTTGCCTTCCACATACCCTTACAAGAAACAGAAGGAGATAAATACTGAAGGCCATAAAAAAACAAAACAAAAAACACCATGACCAAAAACCTTTCAACTTTTTGACAGACAGATATTTTGAATGCATGTACCATTTGTTGCTGATCCTCTTGATATGAATTTCAGAAGCAGCAGCACTATTAGAGAGAGATAGGGTAAGACAAGGGAAACCTTGCTGCAAGCAGCTGCTCTGACCCAGAAAGACCTGATCAGTAAAGTACTTTTGTTGTCAAAAAATCTACCACCTGGACTTCTGTGGGATTATAGTATTTCTTCAGTCCTTCATGAAATTCCAAGATGGCTAAAGTTGCATTCTACCACTAAGGAAAAGCAAAAATTTTAAGTTAAGTCTTTATTTAATATATTTTCACCTTGAATAATATCTGTTCTCTGGACCTCCTCAATGATACTTAATATGCAACAAATAAAGTGAAGATTTCAGGTATTTCCTTGTAGAAAAGCATATGATCAAAAGTCTACTTTTTTTTCTTTTTTTAAGGTAGGATTTATTGTTAGCTGCTTATATGATTTAAAGTTACACTCCACTTCTGGCTTTAACAGTAAAAATGATACTGAAATAAACTAAGCAATATTGTTACAGTGAGGATTAATTAATTTTGAAAGTGCTTAAAGGCTCAGAATTTTACATATTTTTAATTCATATTGTTAGTAATTTTTCAATCACTTTGCTTGTTTGATAAGTTCTGACTAGCAGAGAAAATATCTGGAAAATGTTTTCATTGAATGATCAAAATGCTTTTCTACAGAAGGCTTATGATGTCCTATATGAAAATATTGAAGGTCAAAAATACTGTGAAATATGTGGTCTACTCCCTGCAAACAGCATAGAGGACTACTATGATATCTCTCCCTCTGAATTTTTTATTCACTTGTAAAGTCCAACAGAAACCCAGTGACTCAGTGATAACATGAAAACTTAACTGTGGAAAATTTCTGGTATGCCTGTGAGCTAGTCTTACAATCAAAACACAAAAAATTACACTAATATTTTATTTCAACAATATAAAAAAAATTCACCTGAGTACAGTAAATTATTTAAAATTTAAAATTTTTAAATAATAATCAAATTTAAACTGAATATAAAAATATAATAAGTGAAATTAATGCTACATGTTGAAATAAAATGAATAGTGTAATCTAACAATGTACCAATGTAATAAATATATGTTTTCATATGGCATATGGATGGAAAATTCAATCTATCAGATTGATATTCAGAGTGTAGTTAGTAATCTTCATACACCAATAAACTTGAAACAAACCAGTAATGTTTGTTTGGAATAAGAAAACATGTAAAAGTATGTGAAACCTAACCTTTATTCAAAGCTGGAGTTATACTAACAATTTAGTTTGGGCTTACTAGCATAAAGCTGGAATAACATAACAGAAAACTGAAGAAATACCCAGATAAAGATAGAAACATTATCCACTGAAAATAACTTCATTATTTTACCTCTCCTTGAGACTTCGATTTCCTTACACTCTTCTGTAAATATTAGCACTTTAGTGGTATCATTTAGCCTTAATGAAAACCCCTTACAATGTGTTAAAATAGGAGTAAAATGCAATTTACTTCCGCTGTAACACTTCATTACACCAGAACAGTCAAAATGATCTTCAGTCTTCATAGAAAACTTGTCCAGATATTTTTTCTTATTATGTGAGAATTTGTATTTCTAAACTATTTTTCTCATAATAAAATGAGTTTTCTTCTTATTTGTTTATTTAGGATTTTTTTCTTCATTATACTGATGCTTTCAGCTATCTTATTTATTTTTTTTTTAAACTCTGATATTTTAAAAACAAACTTACAGTTTGCTAAATATGTAATATTGAGTTCTAGCTTCATTACACCTAACTGTAAGCATCTTAAGAGTGTTATCACCCTGGACATTCAGAATTTGGGACTGTAGTAATTGTTCCTATGAATGTATTTTCCCTCTATATTGTTTAGGCAGCTTAGGCTTACTGCACTCAAACAAAATTCTCAAGCGTCCAAATTTAAAGGATAGTTTTTGTAGTTACAAGGAAGGATTGTTTGTTAGTAAGCAGGAGAAGGTTTCATGTTCTCCTTTTCTAAAGAGCATGATGGTGATTAGTTATCTTCAAGTATCTTCAAGTATCGACAGAATACTCTGGGCGCTCCTAACGAAACTTTGGAACAGTCATCTATGAATAAGGTACTTCTGTACGTCTGAGAGATGCAAGGGAGTGTGGAGGGAAAATCAACATTAAAAATCCTAAAGAGAGAAGTTAATATCTAAATCCAGGTAAAGATTTGCAGGTTACTGTTGCAGTAGCAAAGTCCACTTTACACTCCCCACGTTGCTTTGAAATTGGTGTCTCTGTAAACCTCTGTGCTAGAAAGTTCTCCCTTTGCCAAGATCCCACTGGTCACTGACTCTCTCTTCCCTCTCCCATCCCTTCTCCCATTGGCCCCTGTTACATCATTCACCCTCGCCTCTGCCCCAGCCCTCACACCATTGGCTTCTGATGCTCTGCCCGTCCCTGGGATCCTTCGAGATAAAGCCACGTGTGCGTTGCGCTCTTGGTTCTTTGTCCCTGCTTCCTTCTTGTGTGTTGGTTTAGTGAAACGCCTTGGAATTGCATGCAGAGAACCCCTCTGGCCTCTTTGTCTCTGGTTCGTGCCCAGACTGTGTGTGAGCGGCTGTTCACAACCACCTGCGAGGGTGAGATCAGTGCCCGTGTGGGTGCTGGCGGAGCGCTGCCTGAACGTGTTCACAAGGGACCCTGTGGAATAAACGCAGCATCGATCCACCAAAGGCCTCCTTCCATAGTTTCTTCTGACAACAAGTCAATAAGATATATTTCCCTAACCTATCCAGAAATCCTGTGTGTTTTAAGATCTGGGAATGGTATTAGCAAAGGTTTGAAGCATTTTATCATTACTTGTTGAGTGCACAAAAGCTAGTCCTGGAGTAATCTTGTATACTCTATTTTCTTCCCACTAGTACCTTTTCCTTCTGTGCCAAGGGTGGAACAGCTGCACTGCATGGTCTTCCTATCGTATCTTTTCACCTGTTCTCTTCAGTGCTAGGCTCTTAAAAGCTAATTTTGACACATGAAGGAACAAAGCTTGCCTATAATGGGGAGGCACCCAGGGTACAATGGGGGAGTTGCCTCATTCTTCTTGAGAAAGTGGGATGGTTGAGGGCCAACCTGAAGTGTCTGCACATAAATGTGTGGAATGTATAAAATAAACATGATCCTGAGATGACACGCCCGCCCTCATGAAGAAACAGCAAAGTAGGGAGACAAATAACAATTAGGAATTGAAGGAAACCACTGTTGGAAAACTGACGATTAGAGGAGGAGCTAAAAAAGGCAGAGTGGACAAATAAAAGAAGTGGAACTTGTGGCAACCATAAGTCTGTTTTTAGTAATGGAATTATGATGTCATAGTCATTACAGCAACATGGTGGGACAAATGCTTGCCCTTCTGGAATGAGCTAAACAGATACAAAGTCCTTTTAAACTCTTTATGGAAGGCAGGACAAGGTGTACCCAATGGAGCAGCTCACATGCAAGAACTCTTTTATGAAATGGAACTGCCTTGAGAGCTTTTGAGTTGGGATCAGAGTGGGTACATGTACAGACAACTCAAAGCATGCAGGCTGTCAGAGACTGATATATTATAGTTTATGACTTAAACATTTCCTTAAAGGACTTTTAAAGCCGTATTACAAAAGCTGCAGAGAAGACTACGACACCCTCAATTGGGCCCTGACTGAGGCCTCACACCAATCACTGATAAAGATTATATAAAGTAACAGCTCCCTGATGGGGACATTCACAGAGCACAAGCTTAACACTTCCAAGGTGGAGACCACAGCCCCAGGGCTATCAGCTGCCAGGCTCACACAGACTAGTGGTTGATCTTTAGGAAAGTGAAGAAATGTTTAATTTCTTCATCAATAAGCTTGAGAAGAACACCATCCTTAGCAGATTTGCTAGTGGCATTGCACGGAGGTGGTGGGAGTGCTACTGATATTCTGGAGGATTGTGATGCTATTCAGAGAAATCTCATTAAATTGGAATGCTGGCCCTGCAGGAATCTGGTCAAGTTCAACAAATACAAAGTCCTCTGTGTGTGCATTTAAAACTCATGTATAAAAGATCTGGGGACTGATGGGATGGATGGCTGCTATGGAAAAATAGAATCAAGGGGTGCCAGTATACAACCTGACCATCTGTCAGCATTTTTCCTGGAAACAAAGGTTAACTGCTTACTGCTTACTGAGGTAAATCAAAAGGAGTGTATACAGTGGATCAAGGGATGTAGTAATGCTTCTTGTCTAACTTGAACCTTACATTTTGGAATGTATGAAAAAATCAGAATTTGGATGAGGACACAGCCTTTTTTGTTGGCTCTGACAGTCTTTTGGCTTGCACTGCACTTACGTAATATTGAGGGGTCATCAGTGATGCATAGGAGGAAGAAAAGCATAGAGCAGGAAACAAGTGGAATCTGACTGCAAATGCTCCAAAAAGAAGAATAAATATTTTATAGATTCTGGTAATTGAATAGCAGGGTCCACCACAAAAATATATAACATTAGATTAATTAGTTTAGGGTTATAAAGGAGAACTTGTTATTCATTGGACCTACAGGACTACAGTAAAGAGTTTAGTGCTAGCAGCTAACAATATGATGGTATCACTGATACAATTTCACAAAATATCTTGAAAATTATTTTCAGTGTATTTTGTTTCTATAATTACAGAAGGCTATATAAGATCAAAAGGAAAACAAGGAAACAAAACTGAACTCAGAGGTTTGTCCTATGTCTTTCACTTTATAGCATAATCCAATTAAGAACATTTTTTATTGCACATTCTTGTGCAATGTGTTGACTAAGGCTTAATAAGTTTACTGGAAAAAATACAAATTTTTAATTCCTAATTATTGTAATTAAGATTTCATTTGTTCTGATAGATTAATCCATGTGATTAACTGTGAATAAAGTGTAATAGAAGAATTTTATATGCCTCTGAAAAATGAACTTCAGCTAGACAGTTCTCCTTTATATTTGACTCCTACTCTTTGCAAGCAAGTGATTGGTACTACCTTTTAACAACCCCATTTGTATTTTCTATCACAGATGAAAAGTGATATAAAACTCGATTCAATAATATCTAATGAAAATTTCCAGAAAAGAATTATGGCACTACCCATCCTTCAAAAAAAAAAAAAAAAAAATCATCCTAAGAATGATCTATCCAGTATGTAAAACCCAGTTGTCATCCATAATAAAATCATTATCCAATCATTATTTTCTGCTAGCCTTACTAATAAAACTGATAGAATCAATAATTTATGTTGGTGTTAGCTATCCATTTGAAAAGATGTTTTTTTATTTTGGAATTTGTTATGAGTTACAGAGTAACTCATGCTGTCGTGTTACAGTTTCTTTCAATAACTGCACCATATCACCTATGAGGGTAATATTTTAGGATTCTTCCAGTGATCTATAAAGCATACTCTGTCAGAATCACCTTCTTGCTCATCCTCAAAGAAGGCAGGTTACAATGTTTGTAATATGTTACTACTCTTTTCATGGTGTGCATATATGGAGGTAGGGTAAGCGTATTAACATGTTCATAGATGTCATGCTCATCTTGCCCCAGAGCATTCAATCCCAGTGTGTGATTCTTTTCTGCCTTTATACATGTGTAGTGAAGGCAACTATTTTCAGCTGTAATGATGTCATTCTGGTAAAATGATGTCCTCAAATTTGTTTTGTTAAAATTGAAATGAAATATGTTTGCACAGTATTTTCCAGAATATCATAATGTTTAACCCCTTTCATTAGCAGAGACAGAAGTTTGCCAGTAGCTGCCTATCCTGAGTATATTCAGTCTGCCCATGTGTCTTTATGCTTTGGGACAATGGACTGTAGGGTAGATTAAATCCAACACTGTACATAAGGCTTTACACTTTTTCCTTTCTGTTTGGATCTAGCAAATTACCTTTTTTGGTTCATTAGTTTCAATGAGGCATTTGGAACTGTTTTATTCCACCTGCTTGAAAGAAAGCTTTTTTTCTTTTTTTTTTTTTTTAGCCAGTTTAACACATCTCACTGTACTACAAATGTAAGTAGAACCCTATTTATGAAAATTGTTTTCGTCAAATAAGACGTAGGTATCCTAAACTAGATATTATGTACTTTGCCTATTAATATTGAATTGAAATTGTTTTATGAATGTGATAGCTTGGTTTAAAAAATACCCCAGTATTTTCTTTAAAGGAAAATTACTTTTTTTGTGCAAAATTCCAAATGAAATAATCACACTTCAGGGTGGGAACAGAATAGTATTTAAAATTTTTCATAGTTTCTATCATATAGCAGTAACAGAAAATCAAATCAAATAAGATTCACCTTCATGCATTTTAAGTCATGTTTACATAGAAGTATTCTCTTAACAGTAATAAGTATATTCTCTTAATAGTAAGAGAAATCAAGACACCAGAAATAACCACTAAACTATTTGTTTGCATAAAAGACAAATACTCTGTCTGGTAATACTGTGTCTAGCAAATGAGAACTACTTCTCATAACTTGATCTCTATTCTTTTTATTTTTTTTGACATAGAACATAAATATAGAATTTTTATTAACTTACTCAATTATCCTTTTGCAAGGCCGAATCAGAATTGGAAACTATGAAAAACAGTACGAAGGAGTTGGGGAGAGGAAGGCTTCTTGTATTTCCTCTAGCTCTGCTCACACCTGCATGGACCAGTAGAGAGGAAGATAGCTGCGTTTGCTTTTCTTTTCATTCCACATCAACTTCAGAAGCAGCTGTTCTTCCACTAAGAAAAAATGTATTTGCTGAATTTAGCATACAGTGTAATGAATTGTCACCCTGTAAAGCCCAAATAACTCACTAGACTGTTATGCATTGTCACCCATGAGATAAAACAGTAATTTAGTCAGGAGATTTGGTTGTAGCCCAGCCATCTAGAAGTTCTTGTTTTTTACTGTGAACAAAGCATTTTGTCAAAGAAACAGCTTTGCAATGAGCTTCATCTTATTCTGAAAAAGGTGTCTACATTGGGACAGAGAAGTTGTACTGCAGGAGTTTCCCTCCATTGAATATAAAGTTCATGTAGAACAGCTAAGTTAGAAGTAGATGTTTAACTTTTCAGCATTTAAATTAGGTGACATAAGTCCCAACTGTAATGTCTAAAGAAAAATGAAAGGTTTTTAGCAATCTAAAATTGCCTACCTACCCTCACATTTGCACACTGCAAATACACCAAACTGTCAAATGGACAAGTGATAAAAAGGCAGTCTTTAATGTTCTTATCTTGCTGTACTTAGTCTTAGCAATGACCCAAAACCCAAAAAAGATGCTTTTCATGGTATTAACAATACTGGTGATTTCCTGCTACTTTTTGTAGATATACATTAAATTTAGTAACATCTTTCTAATTGGCTTTGTATAGAGGGCCCACTAGAGCAAAGACTTGGTAATGAAGTCCTATTCTTCTGTCAATCTGTGTATAACAAAACTATTCTTTCCACCCAGTCCATTTAGCAGAAATGCTATCTTCCACATATCAAGCTCAAAATCTACTCAGAACTGTAAGCTACTCTTCCACAATGCTGTCCTCTAATATAAAACATGACTTTTTTGTTGTTGTTTTAGAAACAGAAAACTCCTTTTGCATTTTTGGAAGAACATTCAAGCCATTCTGTTTCAGTTGTGGCATATTTGATTCTCAACTTGTACTTGATTAAAACTCTATTAATCATTATTAAAGATTTCTTCATGCAAACAAAATAACATTTAACTAATTTAAGTTATAATTGTTCACTAATTGAGCAATAAACATTTCACAGAACTCTTATATTAGCATATAAGAGTAAAAGATGAGTACATTAGAAATAAAGTTTCTTGATGCATGGTTTTGCTTGCTTTAAATATATACACCTCATAACATGAATGATTGATAGAAAATTATATTCTTGTAAGAAATGAGTTTTCATTAATTATAATTCAATTTCTTCTTGGTTCATGTAGTATGAGGAGAAGAAAATTAAGCAGATTTTCTTCTTGTCTATTTACACTGTTTGTAAGTAGTATAGTCCTATAACTCCTACACAGTCTTTCACATTTACACAAAGATTGTGTATTTATTGGTTTTAAAATCAAATAACTTTATCCATGTATAAAAAAAAGTTGCAGTTTTATTTTGGTAACAAAGTTCTTCTATTTGTATTTCTTGAAAAGTAATATATTTTACCATATTCTCATCAAATGCATAAAACAAAAATAAAAAAAAAAAAAATGTGTTGTTGTATGGAAAATATGTTACAGGCTTTTATGTCCAATATTTTTCTCCTGGTTTATAAGCTTTTTAAAAAGAACAGACCAAAACAAAAAGGTGAAAGGCTGGGTTCTAGATTTGCCTGGCTAATTTAGTGGCCTTCTGTGAAGTAGTGACTGCATCAGTGGACAAGAGAAGGACTGTGAAGGTCATCTACCTGGACTTCTGTAAGGCCTTTGATACATGTTCTTTCTGCTGAATTGGAGAGAGAAGGTTTTGATGGATGTAAGAATTGATGGGTCAGGAAATGGCTGATTGGCTGCATATAAAGTTTCAATTTAGAGTTCAATGTCCAAGTGAAGATCAGTAGCAAGTGATGTCCCTCAGAAGTTCTTTTGTCCCTCAGAAGTTCTTACTCTGATATCTTTATCAGTAACTTAGGCAGTGGAATGGACTGCAAGTGTGCAGATGACACCAATCTGACTAGTGCAGCTGATTTGCTGGAGGGAAGAGGAGACATCCGGAAGAACCGTGACAATCTTGAGAAATGTGCTTGTGTGAACATCAATGTTGTTCAACCAGGCTGACTGCAAGGCTTTGCACCTGAGTCAGAGCAATCCTTGGTGTCAAGTCAGGCTAGGGGATGAATGCAGTGGTCCCAGTATCTGAGGGTACTGGTGGACAAAAAATGATCATGTGGTGGTAAAGTGGCCCTTCAGCCCAGAAAACCAGTAGTGTCCTGAGCTGCACCAAAAGCGGTGTGTCCTGTAGGTCAAGGAAGATGACTGCCGCTCTACTCTGCCCTTGTGAGACCTCAAGTGGAGTGTTGCACGTAGCTCTGGGCTCCCCAGCACAAGAGGGACATGGACCTGTAAAAGAGGGTTCAGAAGAAAACCACAAAAAATATCACAGAGCTGGAACCTCTCCTATGAAGTCTGGCTGAGAGATCTGAGGTTGTTCAGCCTGGAGAAGGCTCAGGGGAGGCTTTGTGATGACCTTTCAGTGTTCAAAGGGGTCTTATAGGAAAGATGAGAACAGATGTTTTACCAGGGCAGGTAATGAGAGGGACAATGGTTTAAACCTGGAAGAGGGTAAACTTTGATTTATTGTAAGAAAAAAATTGTTTACTATCAGAGTGGTGAGACATTGAACAGGTTTCCCAAAGAAATTGTGGTTGCTCTGACCTTGGAAGGGTTCAAAGTCAGGTTGGATAGGGCTCCTAGCAATTTGAACTAGTGAAAAATGTCCCTGCCTATGGCAAGGAGGTTGGACTAGTTGACTGTTAAATGTCCCTTTCAACCCAAACCATTCTATAATTTGAACATTAAGACTGGACATTAGAGAACAGGAGACTATACGTGTTCTGGGTGCTTAACCTCATCTCTTAAGCTCTAAAACTAACAGAGATCTAGTCAACAGTCATTGACCAACAGTGATAATAAAGGGTACATTTAAAAGGAATTAGAAGCGTCAGCTCCAACAACATCTATTTTCCTTTTGACCTTGTCTAAGAGTGTGTCACGCAAATGTAGGTATGCATGGCTTAAATGCAAATATACAAAGCTGGGGAGATGAGCCTATCAGCTTCCCTAACCTCAGGCTCCTTCTGCCCAGTGTGAGTTCAGCACTGCCAGAAGGGTATGCATACTGCCTTGAAACAGGCATTTCCATAAGACTTGAGTATCTGTATGCCAAAGTAGAGAAATGGCATTTCCAGAGTTTTGGTTTCTTTATAATTTTTCCAAACTGACTTTTCCATCAAACCAAATTTTTGTAGGATAAAATAAATTAAATATTGTATTCACACTTTTATGTTTGTTTGTTTGTTTAATCCTTTACATGGTATTAGTTTGGAAACATCACCCCGCAAAGATTTTGTCTAATAAGGATGTTTCAACAAAATCTCAATTAAAATAAAGTTTCAGTTTTATCTTGTGGACAGGCTAGAGGGATTTCAAACAGAATAGGGGTAAAATGTATGAAAAGATAATCTGCCACCCTTACAGCAATATTCTATCTCCATTGAAATAAGATATGTAATAGAAGGCTAAACTGGTAAAAAAAAAAAAAAAAAGGAGGAAAAGAGAGCATAAATTGACTAAGAAAAGTAAGAAGATGATGGACCACATATTACCCACAAGTCAGGAACTGTCAGATCAGTATTAGCAGCTGAAATGAAGTACAGGCAGGCATGAAGTCCTTCCAGCAGCCACCAGTGCCACAAGGCATCTCAGAAAGAAATCCACACTAACACTATGGCAGTTACTTTTTCCACTGACCTTGACAAAATACACTAAGCTATTTGCACTGTCTGCCACAGGAGTATCATTTCAGAAAGATGGAAAGAATTACTTGTGACTCCCAGTATTGTAAATCACTATTGAAAATTTCACTACATTAAGATATTTAAAGACATTGGTAAACTTTTTAGTTTTAATACTCTATTCATCACATGTCTTCAGTTTCCCCTTATGTCCTGTTAATACTGGGGATGGAAGGAAGGGGAAGAAATTCCAAATTTGCTAGTGCAAAAATATTTTTTTTAATGATGAGATTGTAAATAATCTTGGACAAAATTCTGAATATCAAAAGGAAAGTAATAGTGTCCCAAGGGAATTACACCAGACTTTAGTCACAAGACTCTGTGCTAGTAGATTTTTAATTTTTTTGATCCAACCATCAAGGAGCAATTGCTGAATTAACATTATGTCATTGTCCCATGATCACATTTTCTGGCAGCAAGTTCTGTCATATTAGCTACTACTGCATGAAATAAAGATATTTTCAGAACCTGGATAGAAAATAATCAAGCACATTTGTTCGTTTAATAAATAAAAAATGAAAATATCCATACTATCATGTAAATTACCTATATAAACTAATGTTGCTTTTGTCTGCATCTTTAGATAACCAAAAGCAGAAAACAAACCCTGTTAAAATCCTGTGCCGTAACTCACTGACCACATGGTCTCCAAAACATCCCAGTTAGAGGGATTTGCCTACACTCAGATTATTACATCTCTGTGGATTAAAAGTGCATGACTTAGAATAATTAGAAATGCAATCCAATTGCCAGTTGACAAAACACTTCTGAGACTGAAATGAATGGGTAGTAATATTGTTATCTGACTTTACATTTCCATTTAGGGACATTCTCCAAACTTTTCTTTGTTTCCTCCTTCAGTGGCATTCCAGAGGCAGATTTTCCATTTCTAGAAAACAATTGGTTTTCTTACTCTTCACTTTTCACATTTGCAAAACAAAAAAAAAACAAACAAAAAGACGCCCTCAGTAGTATTTCACCAACTATTGGAAAAGGCAACTCCTGTATATCCATGACATCCTTTCACACTCTTTCAATAATTTTCAGTTTCCTTAAAATTTCCTTTTTTTTTTCCAATTTGATATGCAAAAAATAAAATCTAATTTTAATTCAGATTCATAAATCTTATCAAACTTCAAAAATTATGAGAAGCAAAAAAAAGAAACAACAAAAATATGAAAAACTAATTTTCTTGCAGTATACATTTTCTTTATCCATGAATTCTTACAGTTCTTCATCCATATAGTCTTACAGTTAATAGAAAAGGGGAAAACTGCATCAAACCAGTATAAACTGTAATATTTACCCATAAATCTCAGAAGTTCATTGCAATTTTTGTCAAGATAAATATATTCAACCACAAATCAAAGCCACAGTACTTTTTGCTAGTTTGATCTATCAGCTATGGAAGAATCATCGAATTCTATAATATTACAAGAGATATTTAGCTCTAGAAGCATCAGCAATATCCCACTTTTTACGTTATGTTTTCATAATACAGAACTTTGATCATGTCTTGGTGCAGAGCTGTCATCATAACACCTGCGGTAATCATAAATGATTTTGTATTGCTAACTCAGAACAAATGGTTAGGTTACCTATGATTTTAAAAGTTTAGTGTGTTGATAAGACATTGCAAAAACTTGACAGTTTTGCATACGATTATTTGAACAATCTTATAATATATTGCAAGCTGAAGTTAAGTTTTCATTCAAGTTAATTAATTGTGTCTGCATTTTGGCCTGAAGACAAATTGCAAATCCATTAAAAATTCATTTCAGATGTTTTTGTAAAAGGAAAACAGAACTGTGATTGGGATTAGTCTCTTCTGATTCAAGAATGCAAAGGAAAGAAAGTTCATAGGTTTTCATAACTCAATTTCCTCATTTTATTCCCAAATTTATATATTCACAGTTGGCTTACTAGGCCAAGTATCTGTTTTGTTTCTGGAAATATTCACAATGTTCCTTTACAATCAGATGGTGATTTAGGATTGGCCCAGGGAAGTTAAAAATAAATATTCTTTTTGGAAGGAAAACTCTTGAGTTTGGTTACTGTTGGTTTTGTACTAAACCAAAGAAAAAATTTGTACTTTTGTGAAAATGTCTGAGTATCCTCATGGTTAAAGCAATGGGATGAAGAGAACCATGATTAAACATTAATAATGATCTAATTTTATTTGAACTTTCCTAGTCTCACTCTGAGCATGACTGGGCCTCTCCAAGAACTTAGCAGAGTATCTGTTTATCTAAATATGACTTACATTTTAGGAGGGATATGTGTTTCCACTTTCCTCACACCCTCCAAAACCAGATTCTTCTGAACACGGTGAAATGTTAGCATTAATTGTTTAGGGAACTTTAAGCCACAGAAGAAAGATGGAATTTTAAATGCCCTAAAATTAGATGGTGTTGGGAGAGTCAGACATCAAAATTCTTACTGCAATAAAATTTACTTATCCAGATTTTTTTCTATTAATTTCAGTAGAAATGTGTATGAGTACTATAATCAAGTATCGAGGCACTTCTTTATACTAGAAGAATTAATCCATAAAATGAATTCCCTACATCATCTTGTTCTTTGCCTTCATCACTGATCATTGCTTCATCTTGTGTTCCTGCACTTCATCTTTGGCAGACTGAGACAAAAGTTCTTCCTATAGTGTACAAATATCAAAATTCAGCTTTAGGCTCATGCATGAATTATACAAGAAAATTATAAAAGAAGTCCCTATACATAGCTCAACAGGTGAGATATAACTTCAGTTCCGGGGAAAAAAAGAAATTGCACTTCAAGAGAAAACTCTTTTTTGCTAACAAAAGAAATCACTGCAGCCAAACATTCTTTTACAATTTTATCTATAAGCAAAAAGAGCTATCTGAACATTTTTTGTCAAAGTTTGGGAAAAGGGAGAAAGGTAGATGTGGAAGGGATCATTGTCTCATTCTATTTCAGAGTGAACTCTACATAGTGTAACTAAATTTCACCTTATTTAATCTTTTTATCTTTTAAATAAATACTTTTTATCACTAATTATACATGGCATTTTCAGCACAGTGAATACTTCTAATGCTGATGGTAGGAAGGCACAAGGGAATTGACTCAGAATATGGAGGCAATGAGCTGTCAAAACTGATGCTAAATCACGTGTCGGAACCACGGTTATCTTCTTGCTCTGTGAAGTGAGAACTTCCTCACTTGTTCTACCTCTAAAATGGAACAGAGTTGAAAAAACACTTTCCAAGACAGCATCGTGGGAAAAAATGAGATTTTGATTGTATGAAAACATACTTAACTGATACTGTACACTACTTTTTGCCACTTGTGAAAATTTTGTCTTGCATTTGAGAGTGTTGCTGAAAAGTAAGTAGACTTGACAAACCAAATATTCTCCTTTAGTTCATGCAGCACTATATTTTATCCTACATGTAATTTTTATTTTGCACATTTATTACCTTAATCTCACTATGACCAAAATAAAAGATTCTTACAACACAGAGAAAAAGTGAGAGATTCTTGAGGTGACAAGGGAACCTGCTTGCAGCAGGGAGCAGATTTATAGCTAAAACTAAAAAAGTAGAGAAAAAATATTTTCCTGGGGACTTAAAAGAGACTATGCAGAGAATACAAGTTACTGTACTAAGAAACAATATTATAATTCCACCATGAAAAAGCACAGAAATAATAAAAATCCCCTATGAAACTAACAATCTTAAAGTAACAGAATATGTTGGGAAAAATAAGATGTCATATTTAAAATAAAATTCTCTTTTGTATTAAAATGTTGGATCTACCTTTTTCTTTTTTTTTTTTAATTTAGCAAGGTTATGGTGAGGATCATCATAATTTTGATTAGACTTGCAATATTTTCCTGGGTCTTATTTAAATGTATTTAATTTAGTAAGCTATTTTACATGCTGCTTACTTATCTGCAGAGTTGTGGTGTAGGAAAACTGCTTAAGTGTGCTGATGTCTAAAACAAATAAAGATTCAGAAATTCCTAAATTCTCTGTATCACTATTGTGGTTCTGATATGGAGTTCCTTCATTATTCTGTTTTAATTTCCAGAATAACTACTGAATTATGAAAACCAGTCCGAGGTTAATAGATTTGACAGTAGCTTACCATAAAGTAGACCTGGGGGAAACTGCCTCACACATTTCAAGGTTTGAAAGGATTTTTTTTCTTTCATTTCTATTTTTCAAAGTAGAAGTTCTCTATAGGTATTAAACAAGTCCAGAACACCTTCTACAACCTTTGTGTATAAGGTTACTGACTATCTAAAATGGATATCAGTCATGTCTTTGCGTTGTTTGAGATATTTACCTTCATGCTGAGGGCTCTTCAGTAATACAGAATGAGTTTCTCTTGAGTCAATATATTGCTCACCCTGAGGAAGTAAAAATAACATGTCTTCCAAAATTAAGTTTTCCTCATATGAAAGCCTGATGAAAAAGGCCCTAGTTTGAGCAGTCCAAAAGTTTTCTAGTTTTCTAGCAGACCCAAATTCTTGAAAAAGATTTGAAAAAAAAAAAAACAGGCAGAAATCAAAATTACTGAGGTTTCCACTTAAGACTGGCTTTTATAATAACTCAGAACAGCAAAATAGTACTTTGAACCTGGTTTTTAAGAATAAGTCACTTAGTTAACCCCTGAGTCTCTCTTGTTACAGAGTCTCTCTTGCAAAAAAGTATTTCTGACAAACCGAGGCAGTAATCTTGTCTTGAATATAGACTGGTCAAGGGGCATATTTTGAAGATCAGTTGTGGGGAAGAAACTGTCCCTTTAGATTTCTCTTTTGTTTTAAGCAGTAAAAATAGATAATGCTCTGCAGTCATGCTGTATCATTCCAAGACATCTTTTTAGCATTTCCAGATAAGAGATTGATGTTATTCTCCTTTGGATGCTTTTCCTGTCTTGCACTGCCACACTCCCATTCTCATCTTGAG
Source organism: Lanius collurio (assembly GCA_020086605.1). Taxonomy (NCBI): domain Eukaryota; kingdom Metazoa; phylum Chordata; class Aves; order Passeriformes; family Laniidae; genus Lanius; species Lanius collurio. The sequence goes on from JACBWW010000102.1 coordinate 690,813, forward strand.
AAGACTGAAAGCCTCCATTCATTCCTTTCCTTCCTCATGCATTGTTCTTGTACACTATTACTGGCTTTAGGGTCACGTCCATCGCTCTTCTTCGAAGTGCCTTTCCTGTACAATAAATACTGTACATACACTGTTGACATCCAGTTGTTAGGAGATGCCTCTGCCCCAATTAAGGTGCAAATGGGACCATATGCTGAAGTCAGTGGTACAGATTTTATTATTTATGTTGCAAATTCCTCTCTTCTCTGATTATCTTAAGGTAAATTCTTTCTGTGGCCTTGACATTGTTTTGACACAGTCAATGCATTCTTTAAGTAATTATTAATACTCATCTAGGCGATAATAAACAATGGTTTTTCTACTAAAATGCTTCTTTAAATTGATATAAGTGCCTTTTATGATTTCATAAATTTGGATATAAATGAAAAAGGGAATACAAAAAGTGGTTCCAAATGAAATGCATAATGAAGCTGTTAAAAAAATGACAACTTTATCTTTCATGAGTATTTATTCTTGACAGTGAATCTTCAGGATAAAATAAGAAGTGTAAAAGTATTATATTTAATTTAATTATTAGTCTCTCCTTCATTTCTCATTCTTCTTTCTAGTGTTTTTTGGTTTTGTTGTTTATTTTGTTAGTTTGTTTGGTTTTCCTACTTTCCCCCGTCAGTATTGAAGTATAAAAAAATATAATGAAACAAAACTGGAGAAAAATATCCAAACCTTTTTACAAACTATGATACTACCTTTTTTTTAGAGAGATTGGAAAATTTGGGTGTAGATGTTCGTTTACTCAGAAAGCATATTTGTGAAACTTTTCCTCATTTTAATGTGATTTATAAAACAAACTTCAAAATAGATATTTCAATTAACTTTAAAATGTTAATTAATTGTGCTAATAAAAATACCTCAAGATAAATTGTTTGAACCACTAAGTAAGGAGGCTGCAAAGGTTTTTCATAATACTAGTGGCAGCAAAGGAACAATTAGAACCAATAGCTTTGCAGTTAGTTACCATATCCAAGAAAAATATGCAGATAGGAGAATAAGTAAGAGAAGAAAGGAAAGCACAGGGGAGAATCAGAGGATGAAGACTAAATCAGTTGACTTAATATGAGGAAAGGACTTAATGATAAATAATAGAAAATTGTGAAGGATGCTGGGAAAAATATTCCATCCATTCTTTGGTCTAACAGTTTCTATAGCAGATGATTGTAGAATGGATGACTCATAGTTGCAGTAGTTAAGTAAAACAGCTTTTGTTATTAAGCAGAAGAAAAAATATGACTCTTGACTAATTTTAAATGGCTTCAGATACACAGACCTGCAGATAACAAAAGTATAAAATGTTTAGCATGAGAAAACAACTTTTGATTGCCTTCCTCACCATTCAATCGTTCTCAAAAGACTGAGAATTTACTTATTTATGTTTACTTATTAATTATTTTTTAATGTTTCATTGTTAAATTCAGTAACTCTGGAGGGAAAATTGCTAAACATATTGCACTGTAAGCAACAAAAAAATTAATATGATCATCTTGCTTTTTATTAAGCTTAATTTCAGGTAAACCTTACGAAGATTATTTTTAAAATTCTACAGTAATCAGTTCAAAGAATTAATGCCCCAGTCTGTCCTGAAAGAATAGAAATGGCTTTCATTGATGTAAATGTGAAATTTTCATTAGTTAATTTTATTTAACAAGATGTTTGACGTAGAGAGATAGAAAGAAATAGGAAATACCTGTCAGAGAGGGATCAAGAGTAGAAGATAATCAGCTGGACCTAGATGAGCTTTAAGGTCCCTCTCAGCTCAAAGCATTCGGTGATTCTAGTTGTATGGACTCCAGAAGTGATGTCCACAGCTGCTTTCTGCTGAGCAGGCCCTTGGCATTGACAGGGGAGTAGAGAGTGCAAGGCTTTAGTCACAGGGTCACCTGCAAGTTCCCTTCTGGTGGATTTTTGTGTGCAAAATAAATATAAAAATGGTGAAAAGAGACTTTACAGCATCTTTACAGCCACACAGAGCCTGAAGGAGAAGTTGTTCCTGCTTTCCCACACCAAACCCATGCTTGCTTACTAACGCTGCCTGACTTCCTGGCCATCACCAGCATCAGAGCATGGCTGTGATGGCTTCACTGTCCAGGCTGCACAGCCCTGGTGCAATGGTGTTTCCAGCACAATTCCTTATCAACCAGGCTGAATGTGTGGCTTTAGTTTGCCTTTAGAGAGAAGGGAAAACCCTGACTTCCCCATGTTGATGGCTGAGCAGTCAGTCCTCACGGGTGACTCACTGGGACTTGAGTTTGAGAATACATCCATATCTCTGAGAGATAAGAAATGAAATCTGTAGACTCTTTTCTTATGCCTTACAAACTTTTATGAAAAAAGACACAAAATCTTAAGTAATTTGAACAGTGTTCTTTCTGTGGTAGTATCCTGGGAATGTAGAATATATCATAATTATGACATATGCTATATTCATGGTTTTGTATCATATACTGTAATATAAATATACAAGAGGTAATAAATGGAAATTATTTGCTAATTCTACTTACTCATTAAACCTTTTCTTCATTTATGTATTTTTTAAAATTATTCTTCTTATTCTTATTACTTTTTCTCTCTCCCCATTTGGCAGCAAGTACTGCTTCCATTTCTGCAGCCATCCATTGCTCCAGGGCATACTGCTCCTCCAGCTGCTGGCTCATTGCCTGTATCTCCAGCAGAACCTTGCTCAGGATCTCACTGGTGATGTGCTGGTCCATGTGCAGTCGAGCACGGCTGCTGGCCCGGCTGTTGCATGGGACAGGGAGTGGGGTCTGTGTCCCTACCAATGTCATCTCCTCACTGAGGACAGAAGAACCTGCTGCATTTTCCTCTAGAGTGAGACGCTCAGGGCTCCTCATCCCCATCAGCTCTGTCTGGAGCAGTAGCAGCCAGCTCAGTGTATCCTTGGGTCAGGAGAGGCTCTGGACAGGGCATGCCTCTGCTGCCACCTCTGTGCCCACACTGCAGAGAGACCTTGGCCCCTCCAGGGAACAAGTCTGGGGCTCCTCATTGCTCACTGAACACAAGGGTCTGTCCCAGATCTTGGAGCTGATGTCATGTCCCCTTTGGGACAACTCATACCCTCATCTCAGTGGAACAGCTTTTGGTCACTCGGATCTTCTTCTCATTGAGGAAGTCCTTGGACTCTGTAGTCTGGTTCTTGGGGCAGCTCCTTTTTGCTGCTGTCTCTTGCTTGGGGCAATTCTGGCTGTCTCATCTTCCCACTGGGAGATTTACAAGTGCATATCTTCTTCCCACAGTGAGAGTTCTTGGTACCTCTCACCTTCCCACTGGGACATCTTAGACATCTTCCCATTGAAATCTTCTGGAACTCTCACATATCTCCATAGGGACAGCTCCTGGAATCTCTTTTCTTCTTCCTATTCGCACTTCTGCTGCTCTCTCACACCTTCTTCCCATCGGGATGCCTCTTGGACTATCACATTTTCTCCCATTCCTGCAGCTCTTGGTATGTCTCATCATCTTCTTCCCACTTGTACAGCTCCTGGACTCCTACTATTTCTTCCCATTGGTACAGCTCTTGGTGTGTCCCGGTCTCCTCTGGGAAAATTCTTGGACTCCTTCCTGTACCTGTCATCGGTTCAGCTCTTGGCTTCTCCTGGCTACCCATTGGGAAATTTCTTGGAGTCTCACAACTTCTTCCTGTTGGTATATATCTTGCTGATTTACCAATTTCAACACAGCTAACCTATAACTAAAATCTTTATGTTTCTTTTGAAATCTGTGTTTAATTGCACTGTCATATCTTCTTCCCATTGGGAAAGCCCTTGGACCCAAGCATCTCCCCACCGGGAAAGCCCTTGATGCATGGCACCTTAACAGCAGTGGAGCAGAAAGGAACTGGTACAGAGCAGCCCCCAGACTTAGGGACTTGTAGCCCCTGCTGTGCCTGGAGCTCTGAGAGGCTTTGTGTGGAGGTGCCTCTCCCTGGGGTCCTGGTGGGAGGGACCCTGCAGGGTACGGGTCTGCCTCCGTCCCTGTCCCCATGTCACCTGTGCCCCATACCTGTTCTTGATTGGGTGGTTTGGGTGCCCGGGCCCGGGAAGAGAGCAGGGTCCCATGACTGGGTCTGCCTGGGAACTCCAGCCATGCAGCTGGAGGAATAAAATAATCCCTGAACATCTACAGAAATATCACTTCATCTTTCCTTCCAAGTCCATCGCTGTCTTATACTTGTAAGGATTCCCCATTACAACAGCTTTGGACAGGCTTCCATACAGCTTTGTGACCCTGCTGATGGTACCTTCTCATTGACAACAAGACTGATGCTTTTTCTGCCTCAGGAGAGAGAGGCTCAGGGGGCTCCTCTTCCTCAGCAGCTCTGACCAGGGCAGCAGCTGCCGGTTCAGCATCTGTGGGACTCCACAGAGCAGGAGACACCCTGGGCAGGGCCTTCCACTACTTGGAATTTGTTCAGACATATATTAAACCCCATTAATATGTGTATATTTCTGTAAGTACCGTTGAATTCTGCGGCTACAGAATGAGCAAGGTACTAAGCACTTTTGACATTCTCATTTGAAATCCTCTGATTACAGAGTTAAGCGTGTAAGATCACAAGACAAGAAATACTGCAGAAGCATGACTTATATCTCTTTGTTAGGTTGCTTGTACAATGGCATGGAGGAACCCTCAGTCAAAAGCCTAGAGGCACTCACCCAGTGTTCTTCATGTTTCTAATCCAGGAAGAGGAAAACAATTATTGTCAGCTTTCAGTTATAATATCATTTAATATCATTTTAATATCATTTTAATAAATGGGATTACTGCAGAATTAAACTAGTGTCACAAGATTTTACCCATATTTTATAAATGTGCTGTGTTCATGAGATTAATACATACTAAGTGGCATTTATAAAGCATATAGTGTATTAGCATACAATATAAAAAATTATGTAATAGGACTTGTTATTGAGGTATTGACAAACATCAGTTGAAGACAATGACAGAAACAAAAAAGAAACACTTGACTGTATTATGTTTGATATTAAATGTAATTACAAAATTGCTGTGTTTCTTGCTGTATTTAAATAGTATTACTGGATTTCTATGAGAGGAGGGAGTTGTCTGTTTCTTTCACCCTGTACTATCTGATAATTTCCTAAATTAAAATGAATTAATTATGAAAAAAAAACTGTAAGAAAAATTTAATACCTTGCCTCTGTTGAGGCAATATTTTGCAAATAGGATTAAAACTAAGAATACATAATATTTTAAATCATTAGGGGAAAACAAACATGCAAACAAACAAAAATCATCACCCAAAACCACAAGTGTCATGGGTATCCCAAAATGCTACAGTATTCTCTTATCTACCCATTGCCCAAAATTGTTACTGTCTCTTTCAGACTTGGCATGACCAGAACCAGAATTGTGGGGCAGTCTAAAGTTGCTGGTGCTGGTCTCTTGAAAAGATCAGGGCACCCAGGCTGGTTTCCTCCTTTACCTGGCAGTGTTTGCTGAAGGTGGAGACTCTGCTTTGGGAAAATGTTTTTGGAGTGAACTTTGCACTCTATTGTCAGCAAAGCTTGAGGCATTCCCTTGGACCAGGTCATGCCATGTGGGACCAACAGACAGGTTTTTGCCCCCCCGACATATGTGCGGTGTGGAGCACATCAGCACAACACTGTTGGAGTCCCTACAGGCTGGATTCTTTCCAGCAGCCAAACACTTTCTCTTTACATGTGCAAACTGCAAGGTGCAAAAGACTGACAGGGACTCATTCCTGAGTCCTTACTCATATCACAGAGACAAAAATTCCTAAGTTAGCCTGACTGCTACTGACAGAAATACTCCTGATCATAGTGGCAGTGCTATATATGGCAAATATACTTACAGTTTTAAAGCATTATTCCCTTAGAACAGGTCACCTGTTATCATGCAGTGTAATCAATGGTATTTCTGAAATCCTGAATTATCAGGTACAAGAGGAGGTGTCACCACAGATGTCTAAAATAATTGGGCAACAGTATCAACATCAGTATAAACATTAAACAAAGAAAAGAGCAGTACTAACTCGGTTATTCTATTCTTCTTACCCATTACTCTCTTTTCCAGAGGTTGCTCAGCTGTTTCTCCACTACAGTAAATTGCATAACAACAAAATACCTTCTGATGCATCAGTGACCTCGTTGATTCTAGTAAAAAGTAAAGCCATTAAAAGGCCACAATGGAGACGATGAACATGTCTGCTCTGGTTTTCTGCTTTTTCAGAACTCCATGTGCTGATGAGAACAGAGTCAAAAGCCTTGTGGGGAAAGGAACCTATACAACTTGAGTGTAAAAAATATGGTCTCAATCTGTCAGACGTATCTAAACAGAACTAAAACTAGTTAACTCAACTTGCCACCTCCCACAAGTCCAGCTTTGTTATGTATCTGTCACTGCAAGTAAAACTTTTTTCTGAGCCATGCACTGATTTATGCAGCTCTATGAAGTACATATTAATATTGTGCATATACAGAATAAGGTACTATACTAAAGGATTTACACTTTAAATCAATTTTTAATATTTTTAATACACACTTTATTATGTGTTTAAGACCTAATTTACAAACTCTTATTTTAAATAACTTTTTATTAATCTGACTCATGCTCTATGTTACAACAATAGATCTTTTACCATCTTAAAGACCAGAATTCTTCATGAGAAGAAATTCTTTCAACTTTACAAATACAAAGAATAAATCAGGATCCACGTCTAAAGGCTCCTTGAGAAGCTCCATATTAACACTTTTTTTTTTTTTTTTTTAATCCAGTTGTGTAAATAGGTTTTTAAGCAAGATACAAGGAAAGAATTGTGTTTGGAATTCAGATATGTCTATCATTCTACAAGTAAGAATTAAGGAAGTGTCTATGTGAGAGAAAAAAATACCTAGCAGGTTCCTCAGAATTACAAACCACGACATCCTAAAAGATTCCTCAGCACAGAACTCATATTTCCTGAACTGTAAGTAAACTATGATATGCAAATCAAAACCCCAGACTGAGTTAGAGGATGATGAATGCTTTCCCTATGAATTTCTAACCATGTGCTTGTTTAACTCTTAACAGACAACTTAATTGTTATTTTCTGCTTCTGCTCTCTGTCACCTCATTACAGTAACAAAAAGGAACATCTGCATACAGAATGCCTCCTTATGAAGATAACACTTATCAACACCAGAAATATATACCTACCCATGACACTTCATAACTGTAGTAGTATACACCCTTGTCCAGCAGGTATCTAAGGTGCATACAGTAGGACAAGTTCTATAATGAGAACCTTTAAAAGCTTGACCAATATTTCTTAATCTACTGAAATTTGTCTTTAATTAGCAAGTATCATTCTACAGACAAAAGTACACCTGCTTTGGAAAACTGACATCCCTCTATGAGATTCATCTTTTAAATGTGAAATTCATCATAAGGTCCTGTAAGAAAATAAGTCTGCATAATAGATTTCTGCATGATTTTTCATTAGTTTAGATCAGAACTAAGAGCACTTGTACACAAACAATTTTATTTTTTATGGTAATTATGTGAAAGTTATTGCTTCTAGTATATTTCATTTAAAATTTATATGATTTCTTTGTTTTCACATATTGATTGTCTGTCTTTTTCTTGTTAACAAAAGGAAGCTGACTGGTTAAACCTGATTAAATCTATTCAAACCAATGCCTCTGCCAAACCACACAGGCCTCAACATCCAACTAGACAAGAATAAATGTTTTCATTACAAACTGAAAGCCAAAAATCCATATCATATTATAAATCTCATAAAGATATGACAATCAAGAGCAAAGTGAAGAATAGCAAAGGAAATGTAGCAGTCCTGAAGTTCAGACAGCTGGGATATGCAGATGTATTAAGTCCTTCCAAAATTAATGAGAACCTGTTGTGAAAAAATATTTCCATGAATATGCATGTATTAGATTTCTTTCTAATTGTGTCAGCACACAGTACTTTGGTTACTATTAAAAAAGTGTTGAGATATCTCATAATTATGATATAATTCCTTATTTAGGTATGACTCAGTCAAATTCTACACTTTAAGAATTATTTATATTTTGGATATATTAATATAATAAATACTGTTGTATAAAACAAACAAAATAATTACACAACTATTTTAAGCTCTGCCTTTTTTTTTTCATTCACAATTGATCCACCTTGAAATACTCAAGATTTAAATTCTGACAATACTCATAGTTTTGAATTTTCTATTCAAGGTCTAGTGCCTGATAGAATTGCGGGTTGTTTGACACTCCTACTTCACAGAAACACAGAAAAAGTGTAGTTGAAAGGGACCCTCAAGGAACATCGGGTTCAGCTGCTGGGCCTACACAACACCATCCCCAAGAGTCACACAATGTGCTCTAGAGTATTGCAAGAAAACTCTTGTCCTTTTTATTAAGTTTGATTTGTTTGATCAAGACCAGTCCAGTGTAAACACTAATCTCATTTAGAACTGTATGAGAAATTATTATACCATTGCTAGAATGTTACTATGAAGATACTATATTATAAATGCAAACTATAGCTGCAATGGCTCAATAAAATGACACTAGCAGGAACAATTGAAAGGATCACTTATGCCCCAGCCATACCTTTATTCTTTGTGAAAGAATATCTGAAGATAATAACAGCAATAGAAGTGTAACTTGAAAATTTTGCCACTTTATATAGGATTCCATAAATGATCACTTGCAGCCACATCCCTTAATATAAAGCTACATAGCCAACACAACACCTGAACCTGGATTTTTCAAATGTCCTTATGTATCTCCTACATTTTTTTCTTTTTAGATCATTGTCTGCCACTCATTTAGAATGAAAATCTTCCCTAATTTTACTATATAATTCTGACATTTTGCATTTTTTCTATCATTATTCAAATAAGTAGACTTACTCAATATAACATAATGTTCTGATCCAAGAAATATAGTTTTTCTCCCAATTACACGAGTTTTATATTTGTATTGAAATCAGTGGACTTTAAAAAATTTGAAAATATTCAAAGAATTAGCATTTTAGGCATTGTAAAAAATACCTTTCATTAATTATACACATTATAATATGATTGATTGAATAATTAAAAGCATCCAGGCCATGGAATTGTTAGTGGTTTGAGATTGAAGTTCCTAACATATAGTGTTTTTGCAATCTTTATTCTAAATCATCATTCATAGTAGGGAAAAGTGGCCAAATATATAACTAGGCAACTATAAATTGTTAAAACATATTGTATGTATTCTGAATGGGGAAGTAAGTGGTGGTGAATTCTCATGCTATTTATTGTTCAGTGTGTTCCCCAAGAAATAATAATCAAATCCTCATTCAGAATGCTGGGGAAAGATTTTCTACATGGCTAGAGCCCAGCACTTCATGACACTATATTGGAGGTCATTCACATGCTATCGTCCATGACAGCTTTGAAATCTAGGTCTAATGAAACAGCTTGCTTCTTTGTTTTCTTGGTACCCCTTCTCTAGACTAAAGATCCATTGTTCCCTTCCCTCAACTGCTTTTGTACCCCATTTATTTATTGATTATCTTCTCTGCTGTAAAATCAAGCTTGTTAACTTCAGCTCTGGAAAAGTGTTGACTCTTTCCTAAAAGCATCTGCCCTGATTTCTTGTCCAGTCTTGGGTATCTGCACCATCCTTTCTCAATTCTATTTTTAGAACATTTCCACATGAGATGTCTAGGACTTTGAAACTGTCTTTTCACATCATTGATTTGATTTACTTTTTTTGCTGTATCAATTAAAAATTCCATGCAGGTGGATTCAGGTTCAGCATTTAAAACTTTTTTTTTTTTTTTTTAACCCGAACACTTTTATAGGTGTTTTATGTGAAATGTAAGGAGGCTTTAGTACCTAACATATCAAAATGTCCTTTGAGAATGTATCATATCAATTTGTTTAGCACTGAAAATGAAAAATATACACAAAAAACTTTAAAATAGGTCTTTATAAATGTTCTTTTGTAACAGGCGTTGAATAATTGAACTGAATAATATAGAAATTGAAAACCGATTATAAGTAAAGATCACATTTCTTACCAAGGCCAGCAACTAGTAAATCCTAGTTTTGTCAGAGTGAACTCAGAGAGCTGATCATTCTTGAAATATGTCTATTTTCTTATTATCATCCATGTTATGGAAAAAAAAAGGTCACTTCCCATGTCTGAGATCTGGGTGCAAATGTTTTTCTTCATGTTGTCTCTGGAATTGAAATCCAATGTTTTACTCAGCATTCTGTGTCATCCTGCAGGTCCTTGTCCTAATCACAATCTTCAGTACTTGCATTTTTACCAAACGGAGATATTGTACAAAAATTCAAGAGCCTTTGTACTCTAGAAATGTACTGATCAGCCTCATAAAATCCTTATCTGTACTCCATTCTAATCCAGAAATACACAAAGTCTCCTGTATAAGTCAAATACTGTTCACATAGTACATATTGTTCATGTAGTAGGCATTTTCACAACTTAGCTGAGCGTATGCAAATCAACCTATTACTCTTTTTGTATTCACGCATTCATCAAATTCCCACATTACTTGTAAAAGAGTATCTTGTCTGGATACACGTTGTCAGCTCGCAGAAAAATGAAATAGCAGTTCCCTGCAGAGATGGCTTTATGAGTGTTTTTGATATTCTGCAGGAAAATAAGTAGCACTGTAGTACTTGAAGTACAGTTCATGCTGCGTTGCTTTAGCAGATTAGTACCTAGCTCTTGCTTTGCAAGGGAGTTTACATTTTGATTGATTATTATAGGCTGAAGATTTTGTTGTAATGGTAAATCTTACCTGTGAGGAAATAAACCTTACCTCTGTCTTTTGTGTGTTCTCAGAGCGTAAGTGAACACTGATCTTGTTCATGGTTTTGAGCTCATTTTTCACTTCAGATGACTGAGAAGGGCAGCAGGCTTTCCATATATCCCATTATGTATTTATTATTTTCTTGTTTTTTTGGTTTTTTTTTTTTCCCATTGCTTGCTTCTTCCTTTTGTCAAGTAATAGGGAAAGACTTAAAACCAGGACATTGCACATCCACATTTATATGCATCAACATATCTACTTCATTTATATATCCTTTCTAGTCAGAGGGGGGAAAAAGACACTTCTAGGCTATAAGCATTCATCTGACATATTTTATAACTGCTTTACAGTGAGGTTATTGTAGTTCTCTATGCTTACTAAGAAGAAATAGAAATATTATCCTGATCCAATGAAGGATAAATATAACACAAATCAAAACTTTTTCACTTTTGAGTAAGCAAAGATGTAGGAATAATTTTAAGACCTAGACATAGGATCCTAGGCTACATTTTGTGAAATAGATGTAGTTGTGTGTAGAAAATGGAAAAGTGAAGGAACAGAGGGAAAGTAAGTTGAAAATGTTACCACTTATGGAGCAGAATGTTACTGTAAAATTTTGGGAAATGCTGTGTGTTTATATTTCCACATAGCAACCATTTCCACATCATGAAAGACAATTGCATGGGTCACATTGTCCACAAAGCAATGAAGCATGCAGATAAACATCTGCCCTGTGACAGAGCAGTACTGAATACTAATGTGGTCAATGATTTATTTTCTTTAAAAAAAAATCCAGAAGAAAAACTGTTAAGTGTGTACAGTGATGGTAAGATCTACTCTCATCCTTATTTCTAGAAGTGAGCCACCATTAGTTTCTTTTTAATATATGTTTCTATAAGTTGCATATACTAGAGGGTTTTTTGTTTTGTTTTGTAGCAAAAGAAAGTTTTAAAGACTTTAAGTCACACCTGACTAAATAAGAAAAAAACCCAAAAATTGTGTGCCACTTCCCTTTTATTCCTATGCTTTTTTCTGTCCATCTCTTCAGTCAAGATAACTTTATATTACAGAAATGCAAGTGCCTATAGCAACTTCTAAGTTCTGTTGTCAAAGCAATGAAAGTCATTATCATATTTAACTCCATATATCAACACAACTGAAGGAAAAAGATCTCTTAACAGTTTTCACTTTTCTTAGAAACCCCCCAAAATTCAAGAAAATACTAGTTTTTAATTTTTAATGTAAACCAGGTAGGCAGTTTGAAGTAAGAAATTTTGTCAGCAATTGTGCCATAACAAAATTAAGATGTGCATGTACATAGTCAAAGTAATACAAAATCAGAAATGGATTCATAAGTGTTGAAGGTACTTAGATTCCATTGCTCTTTAGACATCTACAGTGATTTCCTATCTAAGATAACCACTTTTGACTTCCTCTGTAGCTGATGCAAAAAAACAAATATATTTTGTTTTTAATTTTTCAGCTTTTTATTAGAAAAAGTTTCTTTTTTTTTTTGCTGAGAAAATATGCTGAGAGAGGACCTTCCCACTGGCGGCAAAGAGAACATAGAATGACGCACATAGATATAGATTTAGGATGTCTGATGAGACTAATCCTACTTCTGGTCCTTATTTGTCCAGGATTTCTACATTATCTATGGATTTACACAAAGTCATCAAAAGTATGTTTCTATTTAATGATTTTTGTAAAATGTCTGGAAGGGATGAAATTATTCAGAAACTCTGAACAGTACCCTACAGTTCTTAGAGCCATATATCATCATGGATGTTGGCAAGTGGAACTCCCATTCCCTCACTACTTCACCTTTGTCCATCATTCCTTCCATGCCTTCACCTTCACCATTCTAATCTCAGTAAAATTAAAAGGGCTGCAATGGCATATGTGGAGAATGACTTGAATGATAATCTACAATTTACTGACATTGTATGTCACTGATTCCAAATTGTTTGTCTTTTATTTTTTTTTTCCTTGATCAAATGTAAGGAGGAAAACTTTTGGCAAGGGCTAAACTATTATTACATAGGTAATTTTTTTTTTTTTTTTTTTTTTTTTTTTTTTTTTTTTTTTTTTAACAAAAGCCAGAAGTTCAAAAACTAGAAAATTTGATTATTGGTCCTTGTTATTTTATACTTGAAATTGATCCATTAGATCATCAAATATTATGATTATTGCAAAAGCCAGTGACATGAACTATTAACTGCCTTCTGAATATTGGCATCATTACTTCAGACTGTATCACTGTTTCCTAGCTACAGCATAACATCAGAGTTCCCTTCAAAAAGAGAAAAGTGAAAAAATGAATCTGCAGTCAATTTGGGAATTTCTAAGCCAATAAACATAAAATGTTTGACCCAAATACAAAACTCTAGATTTATGCACATTCTATTTTTTGAATACTGAATATCTTTTACATCATGATAACTAAGTTTAAAAGAAAGTGTACGCTGAAAATGCTGCTTGTATGACAGCTTTCTATCATAAAATGATTAGATAACTTACATATACGTTATTCCTACTGAAATGTTTTGACTAAAACCTTCAACAAAAGCAACATCAAAAGATACTTCCTTTTTGTAATAGCAGGGTACAGCTTCTTTGCATCATTTATTTTTAGTCATGCACATTACATGAATAAAGTATCAAACCTACATGGGCTATCAACAAATCCCTGTAATTGACTTTCTTTACTTCAAAATACACAAATATTTTATTATACAGCATTTTTAAGTTTTATTTTTTTCTTTTGGTTTATATATATATATATATATTTTAGCACCAGAGTCAATTCTTTCAGTGGGTCCCTGTCTATAGTGCCTACTGTCCTGATTTCTCATGTATTTTTATCCCTATACTTTCTGATGCTCTGCAGAAGATCAGTACTGTCTGTCTGTCCACCCCCTGCCTTTTTTTATATTTGTATTGAAATTGCTTTGGTTTGTCAGAATGCAATAAGTTTTTGGTTTATATAACCAAGACTTACTGAGTCCTATTCCAGCCTAAATACTTCAATGAAATCTATGATTATGTTTTTTATTAAAATTGTCTTTATCTTATGAGGGAGAGTGTGATTTTTAAAATGAATGTTTGGTCCACAGTCACCATGCCTAACTCCACTCAGCAGCAGTGGCACAGGGTGCCTTCTAGAGGGCACTCCTTGCTTTCTTACCTATTCAACAGAGAAAACCAATGTTTTCCAGGGAGAAATTTAGAACACCTGCATTAGCGTCTCTCTCTGGATAATTCACCAGAAAAAGACTGTCATTTTCTCTTTTTCTACTAACCTTATTAACTCCCTTCATTAAAGAACTTCAAATGTAAGTATGGTCTGTGAAAACAAGGAAATCTACTTCAATCCTCCTTGCTAAGAATGCCCACAGTGCTATGGATTTGTGTGAATTAAAGCAGGCTCTGCCACTGGGGGAAAAGAAGTGACTAATACTAGAGCTAGTGAAAGTTCCTTACATAGATAGCTGTCTAGCTCCTTGCTTTATGATTATCTATAATTAGAGTGTCAAAATTTTATTCAAACAGCAGAATCTCTTGTTATTATTTATCTAAAGTATCCTGGACAAGCAGATTGTTCTTTTTGACTGTGACAAAACATAAGGGATGCTTTCCTAGTAGCTTCTTAAGGGCACCAGCCCTATACATGGACAGACATGGCCAATCTGCTGAGTTTGATAGGATTACTTCTGAAGTCAAGACATACCAACACTCAGCTGACTATATATATCATATATTCTTCCTTAGATTATTCCTTTGCAACTCATAAAGTAGATTTAATTTAGTCTGTGGAGATTCTTTAAATGCAGGGAAGTGTTCAGGTGATGTAACGCCTATATAAAATCCATGTCTTTATGCAATCACACCTTGCCATTTCCTTTCAAAATTCACCATAAGGGATATGCCAGAGACACTGTAGCAAATATTTGATAATTGTAAAGACCCAAATGGGGATTGGTATCAGAAGATGCTGTATACTGATTGTACAACATTTTTGTCCTGTACAGAGTTTATGAATTGCCTGAAATAAACTCGAGAAAGAAAATCAGAAGCATAATTTAAATTTCTTTAAAGAAAAAAATGTAAGAAGATGCAATACTGAATAAACCTCAAGGAAAAAAAAAAAAAAAAACAGTTCAAATGTTATTTAGGGTTGGTAATTAATTAAAAAATTTAATGGTAGTTTCAATCCTGTAAATTATACTATTCATTTTTAGAGGACATTTGCAACAAAAGACATCCTCCATTTTTCTGTAAACAACCTTTTCAAAAGCTTTGCTTTAGCTACAGGTGTCTTTTCCTCCTTGAGGGAGCATCCAATTTCTACTTCACAATTGCCCATACATGAGAAACTCCTCAGCATTTTCTGTGAGTTCAGAGAGTGATAAGGTGTTGTAGTCTGTGAAACATGCCCTAGTCCAGACTTTTTGACAGGAAAAGATGTTTTGCTACGGATTTGAGTTTGGAATTTTAAATTTCTATAAATACCATGAAAAGGAAGTTTTATAATATAAACACAGCACAGTAAGGTTTTAAGCACAGCTACTACCTTATCAGCAAGGTTCCTACAGTAGCAAATGTGAAACTCAATTTTGCACAAAAGGACAATCACATAGGCAGCAATTTTATTGTATGAAAGAATTTGGAGAATCCATTTAGTTTGCTAAGATAAGAAGTCTTACATAAACGGCACTATTTCCTTTTGCAAAAATCTCAAGTGTGCTATTCTAGTTAAAAAGGAGCTGAGTTAACCAATTTACTCTAGCTCTGCTCACTGAGGCGCTAGAAGATACAGGTAGATGTTGATCTGTACATGAACAATTAAGGAAGAATATGTACAGATGTGACAGGCCTTCAGATTTTTTCTCTCAGAGCTCTTCCAATCAGTCAGAAAATTGTCTCTGTTTCTGGTAGAAAGTACTGTATGTTACTTTCCAGCAGCAATTGCTTACTAAAGGTTTGTGTGGTTTCTATTGTTTAACCAAGCTCATAACCATTGTCAATTCATTACAGAGTGTATGTCAGTCCAGTGATGTGGAAAACTATGTTACTGACATGGAAGGGTCAGATACTAGATAAAATCTAGAAGGATATGGGCTGTGAAATCTAAGTGAGAAGAGAGTCTTGGTCTCTTGAGAAATGACAAAAGAGAGACTGACATTAGTATGTTTCATCCTCTGATCTGGCCACAGCAGATGGCACTGGCAGTAGCTCTAGAGAAATAAGACTCAAAAATAACATTTTTCAAGGGAGTTGCACAAGAATTAATAAGAAACCACTCTATAAGTAATGAAGTATAATTTAATTGCTTGACAGTGTTGTGGACAGATCGCTTGTACATTTAAATCTAAACCTAGCTAGGAGATATTTGGGACAGAGCTAAGGAAAATAAGTCATTAATTTGATGAGGTATTTGTCAGTTTGGCTCAATTGAGTTTCTTAATCATTTTTTCAGTCTATCACAACATACAGGAAATACACATTAGATCAAGTTTTTCAACTACATTAAAAGGAAGATTCATCTGTATGCCAGCATTGCATCAATTTCATCATAATAGTACAGAGATTCTGATGCTCTCTCTTCACATATACATTTCTGTGCTTCCACTGTTCATTTTTCTAATAAAAGTATGTGATGAGGAATAGTAGGTACTTTAGTAAATCTGTGGGTAGTGAAATGTAAGGTTTGGTACATAAATCAGAACTGGGTGAAAGTTGAAAGATGCAGATCTGTTTTTTTATTTACATTCACACAGGCAAATCAATTATTTCTTGAATAAAACCTCCTTAATCTCATTTAGATATCAACATTGTGTTAACTTTCTGATGAACCTCTGAATTCCACCTTATCTTTCCTTTAAAAAAGCCATTCAAGCAATATACTAACTCATTTCACCCTGATCAGAGCACCAGCTTTCTGCAGCTGCAATGATGTGCAGATGCAGTAGTCATCTACTGTTGAGGAAATAGCCTTTTCTCCTAGCAGCTACTGCACACAGTCTGACAAATCTTATCAGAATCAGTGAAAATTCAGTGGTAGGCATATTTGGTTCCTGTCACCACACAGACGAGAGAAAGGACTACCCATAAGGGGAATAAGAGTGGAAAGAGCTGTGACTGTGAGGCACAGTAAGTGCAGCTTGGATGGTACACATCTTAGATCCCATCTTAAAAAATTCTCAGGTATAATATATAGTGCTGCAAATACAACTGTGCCTTCACATAAAGTATCCAGAAACTGGGTTAGGGAATAAAATATTCTGATTTGCACTTCTGCTGAAAGGTAAAGTTCGAAATTTTGACCTTGATTCCATGCAAACTATTTCCAAAAAAGATGAAGATTTTCAACTTTAAGTGCAGATTCTGTGGACTTTATTTTATGTGGTTAATTGATCCTTGTTAAAAATACACTGCATAATTAAAAATCTTTTAACTATTTAAATTAAGTTTACATAAACTCTATGACTTGTTTTCTTTAACAATGCAACTTGAGAGACAGAATTTCTTATTATTTCTCTAGTTTCTCCACATTCTTTATTCAATCTGCTGGATGGCATAAATTGAAAAGGAATTTTTACTTTTTAAAGAAAAAATAATCCAAATTCCTTTTTTTTTTGCTGTTGATCTTTTCATTTTTCAGTCAGCACTTGATACAGTTGAATCATGTCAAAAGCAAAAGCTGAAGTTCCCATAGTAACATTGACATATCCAAAAGCTATGATAAAGCCTTTAGAGTATCTCATAGTACTGTTTATTTCATTTATAGCTTTAGTTTTGCTCTTCCTTTTAATCTGTATTTAGTATTTATAGTATTTCTCCTTTGAGTTATATTAGTTGCTATGAACTGATGTTGTAAATAAAGATTAAATATATTGCTGCCCAAAAGTATTATATAAAATCAGTTTGCCTACGTTCTGAAATGTGTACTTTGAAATGTGAACTCTCTCTGAAAAATAACCTTAAAATTAATCCCTCCAACTCCTCTCAAAAAAGGAAAAAAAAATTCAAAAAAACCCACAACCAACCAACCAACCAACCAAGAACAACAAAAAACCCAAACAAAACCCTCACCAAAAAAAAATTCAAAATCTGTAGTTAACATTGTATACAGAAGATTGAAAAAACTGTTTTAGAATAAAATAAGTAATAAATATTTTAATAAAGACTGAGCATGATATGCTGCTCAGTGAGCTAACAAAACATCTTCAGCTAGAAAGTGACCTAGAGAGGATTAAAGCTTCTTGAGACAAAAATGCTGCTAAAATTTAAGCAAAGAAATCTTCAGTTAAAAAAAAAAAAAAGTACAGCACCAAACGCCCTAGGTTTCTTCCCTGCTGGTGATGCATACTGATAATCACAAAGAGAGACATCTATAGCATGGAATGTAATATATGTTTGATAAAAGTCTGCCAAGAGGAAGGACCTGAGACTTTATAGGTTAAAAAAGAACTGTGAGTTAAAATTTCACAATTTCAGTAGTTGATGTTTTATAGACTGAGGAGGAAAAGGAAACATCTTAGTTTTAGCTTGATAGTGCATGATACAGAATGTTTGTGGGGGGCTCTTGATGCCAGATTTAGAGATGTTAGAAGGAAGAATTGGATGTCTTATCTGAGTACCTGTCATTTAAGTTGTTGCCTCACTAGAAGCGCAGAATCACAGAATTTCACAGAAGTCAGATTTGAAAAGGACCTCTGTAGACCAACTAAATTAGCTTTCTGTTCAAAAGAGGAACTTTGGTGATGTTATTCATGACTCCATCAAATAAATTCTTAAATCTTTCCAGTGGGGGAGATTCCACCATTTCTCCAGGTATTTTATCACAACATTTAATTGTCCTCTAGTTTTGTTTTGGTGGTTTGGTTTATTGCTTGTTTTCATATATACAGGTTCTGTCACTTCCGGCATTTCCCCTCAGGTGACTTCTGGTCTATTGCTTCTTGTCCTGTCACTGTGGGCATTATGAAGAGCGTAGATCCTGGAAGACTATGATTAGATCTCCCATGCTACTAGGGATTAGTCTGACCCAGATGTAGGACGTGTATGTTTCCTTTTATTGAACCTTACATGGTTTCTGTTGGCCCAGTCCTCCACTTTTTCCTATCCCCTCTATGCTTTTTCCTATCCCCTCTATCTAGCTCTCCCCTCAGGTTACTTTTACTTGTGAAAGAGATGACAATTCATTCACTGCTATCAGAAAGGTAATTTCTAGAGATATTGAATAGTATTGCACCCAATAGCATGTCTGGAAGGACTCACTCTCGATAATTGCTGTTAACCAACATCCTTTGAACTAGTCCATTTAACCAGTTTTTTGTACAGGTTACATCCGATCCATCTAAGAAAGATGTCCTTGGGACATCATGTCAAAAGTCCCTCATTCTTTCCTCATTTCCTTACCAAGTTGTTCCATTACACAAACCAATCAAGTTGGTCAAGTACAGTTTCCACTTGGTAAATACTTACTGCTTTTTTCCAGACCTTCATGTGCCTGGTAATAGCTACTGTGAGGACCTCCTCAAGCCTCTGGAATGAAAGTGTTCTTTCCCAGATTTTCCTTTTGAGCTTTCTGTACATGTGCACAGTATTCATCCCCTGGTTGCAGTTGTTTCAAACATAATTTAAGCTATTTTACGCTAGAAGTTGTGGAGGTGTTCTTCTATATTTGCAATGTACTTTTTATCAGCCTGCTTCTATAAGAAGCCTGTTTCTATAAGAAACACACTAATAACACCAACATGTTTGTGCATTTCAAGAAGCTTAGAATTTTTTTTTTTTTTTTACAAAATCAAGCAGCCTCTATCCAACTGATTCCAGGTAGCAATAAGAATCACTTATCTTTTCCTTTCTATTGTGATGTTAAAGCCCTGAACAATGGAACTGTATTTTCTACTTACTGCATTAAACACTATGTGCATTTTTCATTTTGCCAATATCCCATGTGTAAAGAAAGGCATCAGGCACCTTGCTCTTAGCCAGATGGTAAAAATGCACATTTGGCCATTTTCCTACTTTTTGGGTTGCCTTTGTTATTTTGTGTTCTGTTTCCCTTCTACTTATTTGTTCTTGAATGTGTTCCCCTGTGCCCTTGCTTTGCCATAAAATTGCTTTTACTCAAAGCAACAGCAAGCTGTGTGTTCATGTTGTAGAGGTTTGACACTGTTTTCTCTCAGTGGGCTTCCCAGCACCTGCTGTAATATCCATAATCTAAACCTTCTTTGCCTCCACTGTTGAAGTATTTTTTATTTTTGGAATGTAAGTGTCAACAGATGTGATTGAAGATAATGAGACATGGTACCACTGTGAGATTACAGTTGGGAGGGTGATAGGGGGAAATGTGCAGAATACATGGCCCTTGCAAATGTATGCTGGTTCTCTATCTGTAATCAGGTTGATTTTCAGTGTACTGTCTAGATTGGATTTTTGGTTAATAAAATCATTAAAAGTTAACAAAACCACTCCGATATAACCTGTAATACAGACATTAGATGAATAAATTTAGAAATTTTTTTATCTCCAAAAAATACATTATGTCATGCCTGATGCAACACACATTCAGTATACTAAATAAAACACAAGTAGTTTGTTCAGCAGTTTGAGAAGGTTTATGTTGATTTGAAAAATGAAAAATAAATTCTCATCACTTATATTTCTATAAAAGCAAGTTTCTATGTAAGTTTCCTCATGAAAATGGAAAAGGGAAATAAGTTATTGTAATTATTTGATAATGCTGGAAGCAAGTGCAATAGATTAGGGTAGTGCAGGATAGTTTAGATTTTTTAGCTCATTAGTTCAAGACTGGAGGGTGCTGTCATGTTGTCATTGCTGTCGCATGCAGCACACAAATGTTGAGATTTTGCCTTGACAAAGATGAATCCACTCGAGCTGAACTGTAGTTGAAAGAAGAGAGCACAAACAGAAATACTGTGTGATCCCAGTTTATTTCTGTGGCATATTTACACACTAAGTTGCAATTCATTGAAAATATGACCCTCAAAAGCTATATATAGACGTGAAAAATGCAGTTTAGAAATTGAGCTTCAGTTGGCAGTGAAAATAGAAAACCTGTGATAATATTTTTCAGATACTTTCTGATGTGATTTGTTCCTATCAGGTATTAAAAGACTTTCAGCTGTTCTGTAAGTACCTTTACTTCTGTTGAAGGCAGTGGTTACATCTAGAGGAAATTACTTGGGAAACTATTTTCTATGTCTGACACACAGTCAAGAGAATTTTTGATATGATAAAAGTGTTATGTTGAATACAGGACACAACCTACAAACACACTGAATCTGAATGTGCACTGAGAAGTATTTCCCACAGTGAAGTATTTCCAACCAATGGTTTCTTTTACAACATTTATTTTTCCTATTGCATTTGGTTGTTTTAATTTAGTAAAGAATTACTTTTATTTTCATATAAATAACTAAATTAGAACATAATGACGTGAACTCTAACTCAAATCTTCAGCTATACATGTGCTTCCACAGCATTACCAATCAGGAAATCACATGATAAAATCTCACAGTGGAAGAAATGGTATGGTTCCTTGTCTCTAGCTTTTTCTCAATTTATTTCTGTGATAGAATAATTTTGGTTTCCAACATCAATTACACAATTTTTTCATTAGCAACATCTTCTACTTTTTCTAAGCCAACCTGAGAATGGAAATAGAGGAAGAAATTTAAAAAGACAGGGCATTTTCCAGTGCAGAGATAGCCAATATGACATAATACCAAAATCCTGTTGGAATGAGAATTTATTCATGCACATAGACTTGTTCAAATGTAAGATTTCAGAGAACACGGGTCAAAGAAGGCATGATGCATGACCTCTGTACAGATTTTACATCAACTACCATCTTGATCTCTTTATCAAATGAAGGCATTTCACTCTCAAATCCAGGTAAAGCTTTTAGTTTTGACTTTATTTCATAGTATTTTTCCCAAGCTGCACAGTAGCTGCCTCTGTGCATTTAAGCATCTGTGGGTGGGAAATCTGTAAGAGCATTTGTCAAAAACACACTTCAAAATTATTTTGTTTTGGAATGCAGGAAAAGTCCAACATTTAATCTGAAACAGCTGTAGGCTGAAGATATTTTCTCCTCCTACTCTCTAAGAATTGCGGGAGAGTTATTCCACATTCCTGCAAACACCCACTTCTTAATATTAATAAGACTACTCTTAGTAGAAATATGTTATAGTAAAATTCAGTCTGTTCAAGGCAATTCAAAGATGGACTATGTGTTAAAGCTATTTCACTGAATCAATTGGCTTAACATATCAAAGAAAATTTAAAATAGAAAATTGTGTCAGTTATACAAGCCATGAATGTCCTACAACACGCTTATTAAGTATTATACAGCAGGATTTCTTCTTCTTAGACATTAGAAAATCATAAGAAAATGCAGAAAAGTCAGTATACAAGGTAGAATAGAAAATATTTCTACAGGTGGGAAGTGTTCTGATCAGACAATGACATTTCATTTGTAAGTTGGGAAAATCTTAGCAGAACTATAATATTTTTCGAGCACGTAGAAAGAATTTTGGTATTGCCCATCCAGTCATCAGACAGTCCCTGCAATTAAAATTACAATAGTGACATAAAGCCTCAAACAGATGGTGTGTCACCTTTTAGACATGGAATCAAGAAGATAATTCAGGTATTGAAGGAAACGTCGTCCAGAAGTATGGACATCACCAGGGTGATGGTCACAAATAAACTGTACAAAATAAGGTATGCTGCTCAGGAAAGCTGCTTATGAGGCATTATAATGAGCCAGGGTCAAGGTATTTGCACAGCAAAATAGGAAATGAAACCCACCTGAGAAAATGGAAAGTCTGAAAAAGATTCATGGGTACACAAAATGATCATCAAGATCCAGCATAAGCAAATTAGATGACCTAAGAAATATCACACTTTTCATTTAGCAAGCAATGTAAACGACAGGCTCTCAATGCTTTTTCGTCTTTAGATACTTGAAATTGGATCAAAATTCTGTATGGATCTGAGAAGTTTAATTTCTCACCAATGTCAGTGGGAGTTAATGAGTCTCAGTGTCCTGAAGGTTTATAACAATAAACTACCACAGAGTACTAATCCAATATCAGACTGTTTGGTACAGTAAAATTTGGTACTCTAAAACCTTAAAATCTTTGCAGAAACCATAACAAATAAATTTCTTTTTAAAGTACATTCTATTTATCACCTGAAGTACTACACCTAGGTCTGGAGTCCACAACACAAGGAAGATGTGGACCTGTTAGAACTAGTCTAGAGGAGGGCCAAAAGATGGCCAAAGGGCTGGAACACCTCTCTTGCAAAAACATTTTTACAGCTGGATTTTTTCAGCATGGAGAAGAGAAGGCTCCAGAGAGACTCTTTTTGGCCTTTCAGTACTAGTAGGGGGCTTATAAAAGAAGAGATATAGTGACTTGATACACTGTGAGCTGGTTTAGCCAAATTTAGAAATCTACTCCCTCGGAGAAGGTAGATTATAAACCACCCCTCCCCCCTGCCAGATTCAGGAAAAATTAAACTTTTTCCTCAAAAGAAAGTGAAAGTGATAAAAACTATTTATTCAACAAACATACAGGTAAAGGATAATAATGATAAACAACAAGCCCCCCTCGCTATAGAGGGAAAGAAACCTGGGAAAAAGAAAATCCAAGTCCTTCCGTAGGTATTCTCTCTCCTCCTCCTCAGTGCAGGGATGAGGTGGGCCCTTCCCCAGGCCCTCCACCTCGATGAAAAAAAAGTCCTGATGTTCTGATGTGAAGCAGTCCAGAAAAGAAGAGAAAAGAAACCAAAATTCTAGGGGAAAAATTCAACCCTCCGGAGGAAAAACAAGCCAATGATCCCAGGAGCCAAAAAAAAAAAAAAAAAACCAAAACTCAGAGACTGTTCCTTATCTCTGTCCTTGAGCCACTGTTTAGAAGTCTGCTCAGTTCTCTCTCTCTTCACTCAGGCTCAGTCCAAAAGCACAGAAAGACATACAACCAATTTCTGGGCATGGAGCATCGAATAAGGAATATAACATCTCGTCACCCCAAGACACACTGACACATAATTATAGGAAAAGGAGGAAAGTTTTTAGATGGAAAGAAATTTAGGTTAGGTGTTAGAAAGAAATTATTTACTCAGAGGGCAGTGAGGTACAGGAACAGATTGCCCAGACAAGATGTGGATTACCCATCTCTGGAACCATTAAGGCCAGTTTGGATGAGGCTTTGAACCTGGTCTAATGGGTGTGATCCCTGCTCATGGTGCTGGCATTGAAACTATAGGATCTTTTAGGTTTGTTCCAATCTAAGTAATTCCTCTACTAAGGAATCAACATTCAAACTTTTAAAAGTTGTTATTATAACATTTTCCTGTTCTATTAATAGTAAAAAACTTATATAAATAATATAATCTCAACTATTTTAAATAAAATATAACGGGTTACATTTTTTGGTCAAATTCTGCTATTTAACACTACAGCCTGGTATTTCTGTTGTGCAATTCATCCAAGGATATGAAAATGCTTTATAAATGCGAATTAATTAAATCTACATTGGTCTCATGTGGAAGTAGTGGGATGGAGGAGTACTTTTATATGTGACTTAAATGCAAACACCTTCATGGGGGTATGTGCCAGCTCTTTAAGACTTCATATCATAATTAGGCAGTAGATTAAGACAAGAAGTGATTAATATTCAACTAAAACTACAGAATTAATGTGTTTACGTAAAACCTGCTTACTTGATTTAATCAAAGCACTAAAAATTAGTCATAAAATTTTATGTTAAGCATTTATTCTTTTATTCGTTCCTCCTGCCTCTGGGTAGACAACCAATCTGCAGAAGGAAATCCCTATGAATTTCTACCTCTTCTTATTGTTAATACTAATTAAGTTACCTTATAACTAACATATCCAACTATTATAAGGTGATAGTAATGAAAACATTCTCTTCTTTCTAGCCTTTATATTTACATCATTCTACAGAAGGGTAATTCTTTCATAAAAAGACTTTTTTCAGGTCTATATTAATGCTCCCTAGGTATAGTTATTTTATCTAGCAATCATAATGCAGAATGATTTAGATTTTAATTAACTTCTGATATAAAGAAAAAAAAAAAAAAAACAAAAGAACTATTCACTTATAGAGAAGGCAAAATTTCTTTCATTTTAGACAGCAACTCAGTAACAACAGTTGTGGTAAAAGTAGAGATTTTCAAGACATCATAAAGGCATCATATGTCCTAATATATGAAATAAAGAAACATATGGAACACAACATGATGAAAGTGTAAAAGAACCAAACTTGTTCAAAAGCCTCAGAATAATAGAGAATTAGAAGATTGTCTCCTCAAACACATAGCATGTGGTGGGTACTTTTGACAGAAGAGCACCTTTGAAAATTATATTCTGTAGCTGGGACACAAATGAGTCCACAGATTGATCAGACTTGCATATGATTTTTTGCAAATATTGTCATGTTTACATTTAAGTCATATGATTTCAATCCCTTAATAATATCTTAATCTTTAAATGACATAGTGTCCTGAAATTATTTCCAAACACTCATGAAATCCAGATTTTTTTGTACCATCCTTGTCCCTCCTTTATTGTCTTAGCACTGACAAGCAAGCAAACATAATTCTGCTTTGTGATCCTTCCACTCATTCATTTTAATTAATCTTACAAGACTGCAGCTTTGAAGCATTCATTTTTCTGTGTTAGTAAATTAACAGTCATTATTTCAGTTATAAATGAAGGAATTGAAAACCTGAAACTACCATATATTCTGTTGGAATTTAACATAAATACTAGAAGACAGCAAAGAAACTCCTGGAACATATTTTAGACTTACTCAAAATCTATTGACTCTCATGTCAACAGAATTGAAGTGTAAGAAGAATGAAAATTTGGTTTTTGTTTTGTCAAGTTTCAAAAACCGGTACAACAGACCTAGAAATGGGAAGAAGTAAAAAACAACATCCAATTTTGGATTATCAAAATGACAGTGAACTGAAATTCTTCTAAAACTGAAAGCTCTTCTTTTTCTGTTATCACCATGGATATTTTGCTTCCATAAAAAAAAAAAAGGTATACATATTGCATCTAATATCACAGCATAAGCATACACACAAAGAATAATAGTAGGCCATCTATGCAATATTTCAGGCCAGTACCAGTCACTTCAACTTTGTAAAACCAAACTAAATTATTCCCTCCAAAATGCAGACAGAAGTGTTCATTTGCAAGCATGAGCCTTCAGCTTTAGCATGTTGGCTTGGTAAGTCATGAGGTGGAAAAATGCACTGTAAGACGATGCTGATCATGTTGGGAAGATGCCTTCATTTGTGCTTTGACAGCAGTTCAAGGCTCTGTTAGACTAAAATGAATTGGACTGTCTTTTTGAAGAACACGTAGTCACAGTCTGCAAGATTAGTAAGCAATATATGAGACCTTCTCCCTGCTCATTTTCTCCTGAGACCTTCTCTTAGTTGTACTTTCCTCTGTGGGATGGGATGTTTTATCTCCAAGCTTGTTCTTTCACACACTCGCTAATGTCGCACACACAGGCATTCGATCGAAGCTAAAGCTCTGCCTGTTTCTATAGTTGAGAGCATTAATGACCATGGAGAAGGAATAGCTGGGATAGCACATAGCACTCTAGAACCTGTTGGGTAGAAAAAGGAGGACTTAAACAGGCTGCAATTCTCCACTTTTCTCAGCATTTGAAAGGGATGGGTGTAAGAGACAAATGACAGATTTTTTTACTTTCTATTATCCAACAATGCTGCATTTTGTGATTTTTTATTGAGGGGTGAGGTGGTGGCCAGTGGGTGTTCAATTTGAGCACCTGGAAGCAACAAAAAAGCTTTGGCATGTCCATGTTAAAAAAACCCATAAGATGTGTCAGGGAAGGAGTAGTGAAACTTCAATTTAAAAATTAGTTGTATTAGGATTCCCTGTAAGGGAAGTCTTTTAGAAGATGACTCAGCTTACTGATCTGCTCAAAATCCTATGTCCAAAAGGCAGAAAATACCATGTATATGGAACCAA
The DNA here is from genome assembly GCA_020086605.1 of Lanius collurio. NCBI lineage: Eukaryota > Metazoa > Chordata > Aves > Passeriformes > Laniidae > Lanius > Lanius collurio. The sequence goes on from JACBWW010000102.1 coordinate 717,766, forward strand.
AACCTTAGTCAGTCCAACTAACATTTTAGAGAGAAAGACCTTGCCCCAGACTCCTCAAGGCCACTGCTGCTATGGAGGTTACACTGTTCCAGGGGTGGAGGAGAAAGAGTCAAAAATCAGAATTATATTTTCTTCTTATTGTCGATGGAGACTAGGATTATGTCCCCTTAAAATGCCACAGCTGTATACCCAAATGAGATTAATCTAATGTAAATTGTTTTAAAACCCTGGGGAAGGAGTGTGCTTAAGATGTTTATTCAGTTAGCACTTCTGTTTAAATTAATATATTACATTTAAGATATACTTTGTATTAAGTACCATGAAGATTAGACAAGGTATTTGCACTTTCAAACAAAAACTGGATTTACTATGGCTCCTCAAATTGGGCCATATGGAAAATAGAAACAATCAGTAAATTTTGTCCTCGAAACTAGGGAGATTTTATTCAGTATCTCACTGTGAAGCATGTATTTTAAAGAAACACTGTAAAATGTATAAGGAAATCTAACTGGCATAGCTGAGAGCTTAGCATACGTGTTTGTCACACTTTTCTTCTGCCCCCTTCTGACCATTGAATGCTTAACCAAACAAATTTAGTATTCAGCTATCACACATTTGGTATGGAGTAGTATTAAATCATATATACAGAACCTTTATTCAGCAAGCTGGTTTTGATTTTGGTCCTCTCGTAGGCTGTGACAGGTGGAGAGATACTGAGAGCAACACGTGAGCATCTCAGGCTCCCTCCAGTGGAGTCTCCTGAGCTCCCCTTGCTCTGTTGCTAAGGAAACAGGACAAGCGTACAGCTGCCGCTCCTCTCTCTGAAAATCACAACACCTAAAATGTGATTAAGAACTGTCTGTTTTCATGTTGAGGAGTCATAAGTTTTAAAGCTTCCAGCCCAGGTTGCTCTGAAGCATAATGGAGAAAGGAATAAATTAAAGAGTGGGGGAAAATTCTTACTAAAAATGTCTCAAGCAAGCTGCTGCTCTTTTAGTTTAGAGCTATGTATAAATACAGCTATTTATAATCTGCTGCTGCAATCATTATGTCAGTATATTCAGTGCAAAACTCTTCGCAAATAGTGCTGTGACTCAGAAGATACAGAATATTTTTCAAGGGCAAGCACTGTTCAGCTTGGATCTCCCTTATATCTCTGAGAGTTTTGTGACTCTGAGTCATTGGTCTCCAAGCTTGCAATTAAGAAGGGCATAAATAATGCTATGACCTATTATTATTGATACGTTGAATACATTATAAATTAAAATCTTCTCATAATATCACAATACTGATCTAGAACTTTCCTTGCCTCTCATAGCTCATGATTATGAAAAGATGTAACAAGGCACTTAGGTTGATATATATGTACTTGTAGCTGGAAAGAAAGGACACAGTAAAGCTGAGGCTTTTGCCTAAGTTCATAGTCTCAGACATTGACAGGACTTTAATCTTAAAGACATCATCATTTAAAGTTTCATGGTAATCACAGCATTCCAAATTTAACACCAAACAACATTAAACCAAGAGGGCACTAAAGACATGAATTCCTTCATAGTTCTTAAACTTTAGTGTGACAGGTTTTCACGTTTCCATATACAGAGTCTGAATCATTATATGCATGTATATTAGGCACAAATTATGTTGTGACTACATGGCCACTATTAAATATGTGTTTATGTACATCATTAAAATAATACATGCACGTGACTACTACGCAGAGACACCAATTACTAGCTAGAAAGATTTAAATTGTTCAACAAGGTAACTTTTTTTTTTCTGACAAGTACTTCTAGGAAGAAAAAAGCAAACAAAGAAACAAAACCCATAAGCATTAAAGAGAACATGTGACTATGCAAGAACTACTGAAGTGCTAGGAGTCTGTGTCCAAGGTCAGATGCAAACACTCCATATGTTGTTTGAAGAGAAAAGCAACAAGGCTGTTTTTGTTAACTCCAGACTGCACATCTCAAGAAAACATCGAATTTCGGATGAACTCTAAAGACAAAACACACCACAACCATTTTTAAAGGACTATAGGAGTGGAAGAAGCATAAACAAGTATTAAACAAGGGCAATGAGATTTAAACAGGTGTGGACACCACCATTTTGTCTGGTTTTGTTTCCTTTATGTCAATGTTATAGATAGGTCAAAATTCATAAGAAATCAAAATGCTATAAATGGAATAAGTTATTAATGTGAAATCCAAAATGTGAAATATATCTTGTAAATTGTATATATGTTTAAATAAGTTGTGTTCAGAGTACACCTTGGCAAGTCTCATGACATCTTGCCCAAGGAAGGTACTAATTAACATAAGAAGTGCAGGCAAGCTCAGAGGAGATGACCTCAGACCCATCAACCTCCTATGATTTCATCTTACCCAACAAGAATCTTATCCATCTGAAAGGAGTAAGAGATAGGATCTGCTGCTCCTTGGACATTGCTGATGAGTGGACCTATTGCTTAAGACACTTCATTTTAATCATATAAGGATTTCTCGGAAAAATCATCATCTGAACAAGACCCTAACCAGAAACGCTGAGATGAGTTACTGGAAACCATCAACCAGAGCACAAAGAGAATCCTTGGACAAATCAACATCTAAATGTACCACTGAGCACTGGGCCAGAGGATCATCAGAAGTGAAAAGAACAAAAGATTTCCTAGCCAGGAGCAAGAAAAACAGTATAAAAACTGGATTCAAACACCTCAAAGGTGTGCGCTTACCTCTCTGAACTGCTGGTGGTCAGAGCTGTGTATGTGTCACCCAGAGTCAAGAACCTAGGCTTGGCCCTGTTTTACCTTTATAGTGGCTTATTAAGATTGTCAATTTGATTAAAATAAATTTTATTTGTTTTTATATTAATAATTTGGCTCGCGCAAATTATTAATTCAATGAAATTGACTTTTCATTTATAACATCAAAAAGTAGCTTCTTATTTTCCCAATTATTCTCTCATGACAAATTTCATGTTTTGTAAAACTCCATTGATGAGAAGTTACAACTGTCTACTATTTTGGTAAGTCATAGGGGTGTGGTATTGAAAAAAATCTCTTTTTCTTACAACTTACTTTGCTCTTATAATGAAATGAATGTTGTGCTCATGAGCTGACTTTCTTCTATAGGTGTTTGAGATGAAAGACATCCAGGAGCATACTCAGACACAAGTGAATATTGGGTCTGTAGAATAATCCAATGCTACTTCTTATATAAATAAATTAATGCATACATACATAAATAAATTAAATAAGAATGGTATGCAGGGTAGACTTCTCAGGACAACACATTACACTGTATTTTTGCTCTTGCCAATCTGCCTACTTGCCACTACAGGTGTAGTCTATAGGAACCAAATGAATTGCTCTGTAAAGTCCTGGTAATTTTTATGAAAAGTCAGTGTAGGATTATATATACAAGTGGATTTTACAGTCACAAAGCAAGCTAATGACTTAATATATTGCAGTCTGTAAAGTTCAGTAAAGTCTAACATCAACTAATGACCTCTTTCTATATATGATTTTCTATGCAGAAGATGCAGCAGTTTCCTCAAATCAATAAATAAACTAAATTTGAATGTTGTGTTGTTTTTCTAACAGATTAAATGAGGATTTTAATGAAGATGAATGAAAGATATTTTTTCTCCTGTTTTTGCAAATTTGATTTTTCAAGAACTAATTTTGATTAGTTCTAAAAGTTGCAAAAGCATTTCTTCAGGTATGGTCTTATACTCAATATGTCTAAGAAATTACTGTCATTTAAAACAATCCTGTTAAAATGATAGAGTAAAATCCAAATTAAAGAGAACCAGCACATAAAAAACAATCCTAGAATGAATTTGTTTGAAAAAATGAGTAAATTAAAATATCTTGTCCTGAAAACTACTTTCTCTTTCTTCTACACATAAAATAATTCAAATCCAAATGACATAGTTAAATATACTGTTAAATCAATTGTTTTTGTTCCCCGTAATCTTAACCTTACTTTGGGCTAATTTGCTCCTGTTAGGATCTGTTAAAACATTTGCCTTTGAAGTCAAACTTCCTTGAAGAAGTGAACGTCTCAAACTGCATCTGGTCTTTTCTATAACTTGGGAGTAAGCAAGGCCTATAGTAGAAAGGCTTTATAGTTTTATTAATTGTCTCAAATTACTCTTGTGAATTCACTGAAGTGCCATTGGTTATGATAATTACACCAAAAGCAAAAATTAGGAGACAAAGACAGCGCAGCATCAGCTGGTGTGCAGTCAGTAGGACTGGTTCATGTCTGAGTGTACAAATCATTATTTTTTAAAGAGTACAGCAATAGAAGTGTTTCCTCTACATGTTAGGAAGCTCCAACAGATGACATGTGGGTCTAATAATTCAAAGATCAGTGTGTTTCCAGGCATTTCTTGGCAGTTTAAGACCTCAACGATCTTACATCCATCAGTATGTAATGTCATGTAATTTTCCAGGTTTCTCTAACTGATATCTTTTGATTAAATTGGCACAGTGGTTTTACTGTATTTCAGACAGATATACATTGCTTTGACTTGCTGATTATGTAGCTGCTGATAAAGAAGTTCTGCTTCAGCAGTTTCAGAATCAATAGCAAGAAATGCAACTGCAGGCCATATGCTTGCTCCTTACTTTATTGCTTTCCTTTTTGGTGTTATTGCAGTCTGGGGGCTCCCTAGATATCTAACATGGTACTTTTTGATTTTTTAAAATGTCAAACTGCTGCCAGGACACTGTTTGAATGGGTTTACTCTCATCACTTCAGAGGAAAAGCAATAGCAAAAGAAAACCTAGAGAGAAAGCATTTTCCCCTTACTGATTTTGACCTGAAGCGTGCATGCAGCACACATCTGTTATCCATGGAAAGTATCAGCCAGCATATTCACTGATTGCACTTACTTTTTAATGTACACTGAATAGCGAAAAATCAAATTAATTTTCCTGACTTTTTTTTTTTTACATTTTGCAGACACATCTTTAGTTTCTTGTGTTGCAACATAAAAGCTTTGCCTGTGCCCTAGAAGTGAAATCCTATCTACAGATGTTGCAGGATCAAAAAAAAAATTCAAAACCACCTTCACCTCCTCTTGAAGATTTCTTTACATAGTTACATAAATTGATTGCATAATCCAGCTGCTGTCAGCTTCAGTCTGGGTCTTGTCAGAAGCATTTCTCAAAGTACATACTTTGATGGAACCTTTCTATTTTTTCTCTTCTTTTCTTCTTAGATGACACTGTCACTCGCAGTAAGCCTTGATAACCCCTTTAATTTCAAACAAACTGAAAAGACATAGGTATTGAGGGAGAAGAACAGCTTCCAGGAAAGAAAAAAAAAAAAAAAAATTAAACTCTAATTGAAAATATTTAAATCTTAAATAAGATAAATGACTTATGCAGTGTTTTCAGACTACCAATTCTATACACAATCAAAAATACTGTTAATAAAATCTGAAAATTAAGATCCATTCTGAGAGATGTTTCTTTCTCATTTCTCTAGATCCTGTGAATCTCCTCATATTTATCAATGTTTTAATCTCTGAGTTATTGGTAAAAAATACCACTCTATAGATGAAAAAAAAAAACCAAAAATTCTCAATCAATCTAGATAAAACATTTTTATTTTAGTAAGAAAAGTGAATACATGGAGATATACATTAAAACATCATTGTGCAGCTAATTTTATCTGTGGCTTTTCTTGCTGTGATCAGTTTCTCGGCAGTGTCACAACCCACAGGCAGGGGCCATAATGTTCATTATAAATTTTTGTCAGGCTGAACAAAGACAAATACTGGATACATGTCAGGGAATCTGATGATTTTGTTGTACAATCACCATAACTCCAGCAATCAGTCTACTATTTAGACTGAAAAGGTGTTAAATAATAAGATTTTAAACGTATACAATAGACTTCCACAAAACTGGAGTCAAATAGGCCCTGCATTTTTTACAGTACACTTGTTGAGTTCTCAATTCCAACAACAAACTCCTCAAAGAGCTAGCTCATATGCCACAATACACCATTACACAAGTTTTCTACTACCACAACAGAGTTCAATACAGAGCAGAGAGTAGAACCAGTCCAGGCAAAGCAAGGGAAGAAAACAAATGTCACCAGTCCTTAGATCCTGTGTTGGTCCTGCTGTGTGGATGGTCCAGAGCTGGGGCAAACAAAGAAAATGAAACAGAGAAGAAATAGACAAAAGGAAGTGAGCCAGAGGGAAAAAAGACAGCAAGGGGGCCTGCTCTCCTACCTTTCTTGGTAACATTGCTGTAGATGCACTTCAGCTGATTCATTTCACCTCCAAGACTGGCATGCAATCCCCTGGCTCATCTCAGTAAGCTTGGCTGTATCCCCCTCCCTCTTTAAACATAGTTTAAAGCCCTCTCAATCACTTCCCCTTTCAGACAGCTGGACTCATCTGTTATGAGCAGGCTTAGTGCCATGTAAACTCCCTGATAGTCAAAATCACCAAAATTCCCCCGACAGCATCACACTCTAAATCATGTAGTAACAGGCTTGTGTTACTGTTCCATCCAGTATTCACCCCTGGTATTGAAGGGATTGAGGAGAACACAACCTGTGCACCTACTCGTTTACCAAATGTCCCAGTACCCTGAAGTCCATTTTATTTGCTGTAGGACTTCTTCCTTCAATCTCATGACTACCAAGCTAGAAAACTTACAGAGGATATTAGTCAGAGGGCCACACCAGATCTGGGATTTGCATGTATATAAATTGTATTTAAGATTACTTCAAGAAAAAAGGCTGGTTTTTGCTACACTTCAGAAACAGCTTAAACCTTTTACTTAGTCAGCAGAAAGAAACAGAATAGTAAAATACTAAAACACTATACTAAACAATAGTAAAACACTACAACAGGAAGGAACAACTTATCTGTCCCTTAAATAACTGAATATTATCAGGTATAAAAACCTAACTCATAATCCATTCAGATGATTATCTGTAAACAACCAGTACTAAATAGCTTATCAAACAGAATGGAAATCCATTAAACAAACTCAACCCACAACCTTATACCTAGTTGTATTGGACATGATTGATTCCTTGCATGTCAGATAAATCTAAGCAAAAATACAAGGATGTCTGAAGGATACTTCTTGAAGAGTATATTCCTGCTGCACTCCTCAAAAGATGAGATTGATTAATCAACATGCCTTTTATTCAAAGACTTAGCCTGGTAATAAACTTAGCAATTTCAGTGTCAGCAATCATTAGCCTAAAAGCTTCTTTCAAAGAAAACTGGATAGATATCTGGTCCAAAAACTTTTTATTATTACACTAATTAGATTGTGGCAGTGCCTTAGATTTATAGGGCAGGAAGAAAACAGGAGTCTTTTAGGCAAAACAAGAATATTGCCTGATCAGAGCCAGAATCGGCAGTTCAACTATGCCTTTTTTATGTCTCCTAAAAATAGGCATGATGTAGTCCTCCCAGAATACGTGGAAAACAAATCTATATATATTTAGCAAGCCATTGGATTTGTTGTGGAGTGTATTACATAGACTGAAGAAAACAGTCTCCTACCTTTATATGTGATTAATAGAAGGGAAATACAAAAAATTCGATTTCTGGTCTTCACTCAGATCTCAAGAACTTTGTTGATTTTGTTTGTTTGTTTGTTTATGTCATTTTTTGGGAGATTGTTTGGAATTTTTTAATTTTTGTTTGTTTGTTTGGGTTTTTGGTTTGTGTTTGTTTATTTGTTTGTTTGTGGAGGTTTTTTTCTCCTGTAGCCACAGAGATGTTCATATCGTATTTCTGTCTAGATCTTGTTCTTTTAGCACAATGAAAATCCACCATCAATTTCATCATTTGGAGATCCCTGCTCCACAGACTAATAACTCAGCAGAGCTAATGCACAGCATTCTCTTGAAATTAACTTCCTAATATATAAATAACAGGCTTAAGTAAAATTAATCAAATAGCTATGTATTATAACAGAGAAAAGGTTATGAAAACATGGTCAGGACTGAATCTTTTAGACGGGTTTACTGTTATCAAGGTGCAGAAATGTGCACTTGAAAAGCATGGATAGCAATGAAGATAATACACGTTCCAGAGTGGTGAAATTTTCATAAATTACTTAAAACAACAAAATAAAGTGCAAGTTTCATGACAATTTTTTACCTTCTAAACAAGTTTTTGTTGTTTTTTTTTTTTTTTTTTTTTTTTTTTAATTTTTGCAGTTGCTAAAAGAAGATAAGAAATGGATCTTTTAGTTGTGTTGAGAATGTGATTTAAGGGTCTGAAGTGGAAACGTGTTATGATGAAGAGAACTCATTGCAGTTTCATAGCATAACTGAAGGGATAATATTGTAAAAGTTGTGTAATACATATATTTTCCATATCATTGGGTGATTATTACTTGGGATTTTAAACTGAAATGCAAACCCAGTTATTTTAAAGCAGAAATTGGTTTAAACCCTGACTGATGGCACACATTTCTCTTATAAGGATGAAATAATTTTAGACATGTCTCAGTTCAGTGTTGGAATGTTCACAACTTTTTTATTAAAGTCAAATATTTAGATTATCATTTCAAGATATCTGCCAATTATACTATGAATTAATGTATAATTACTCTTTACATTTACATTTTCTAAGATAGGTAATTCTGAATTTTATGTTATCATAAGGAAGCTTAAACATTCTCTTATTAAAATATACATAATCACTTACTAATTTTCTGAATATAACAACAAAAAACTCCTTGTAATATAAAAAAGAAAATAGAGGCTGTTGAAGAGTAGAGCAGATCTTTATCTTGTTTTTCTTAAACTGATTATCTTCCATTATTCTTACTTCAATATTTGCCAAGGCTGAAATATTCAACAATGTTTTGCCTATATAGAAAATAATTTTTTGTACTACATTTGTGAAAAGCAGTGCATGAACTACTGTATAATCACAAACATCATAAGAGGATCATCTAAAATAGAATTGAGTTTCTCCAGGTATTGCAAGTCAGATGCATTTGAACTTCTTGCAGCTTGGTAATCCACCATATGTAAGAATCTGTGATTTTATTCAGGTGGGCACTGAAGTGCAAATATATCTTTTATGTCATGTATATGGATTAGTAAGAGACTGCTTTTTATGTTTATTATATACCTGAAATTTTATGCAGCATTTCCACTTCAATATTTACTTATTTTAAGTATAACATTCAGTTACACAACATGGCAAATTTTAGTATGGATAACATTATTTTCAATACTTTTTATTTACGGTAAAAAAGGGAAAAGTTTAGAGTTTGCTCTTTATACAATTTGAAGTTCATTTAAACTTATTTTACACTGCAATTGTGTTCATTTCCAGGAATTCCTCTCATGTTTTGACATCTTGTCAGATGATTGCTCTATAAATATACCAGCTTGATGAAAGCAGGTTTTCCACCCCCTGAAACCAACCTTACCATGTTGGTAAGTTCAGATTCTGCTAACTACAGATAAATTTTTCCTGTAATGTAGCTCTGCTGATGGCATTCATTGTTGATTTCAATTAGGCTTTCTGGATCAGTATTAATTTTTAGATAAGCATTTTTTTAGTGGATGTAAGAAAGCTATTTGAAGGACTTTAGTCATTAATGGTGATATTCAACTTGAGATTCAGAAGCTTAACTTCAGAAGCTTGTTTCAGTTGCTTAAGATTCGCATTTCCATTTCCATCTCTAGTTCCATTTGAAAAGTTCTGCGATATTTGAAAGTCCAAAGAGGCTGGCAGGTACAAGAGAGGAATTTTGGGACCTCTGCTCTACTTCTAGAGTTTGATTCAGCTGCTGGCAGTTGGATGACTGAGTCATTTGCTATATTGTCAGGTATTTTAACTGTCTTGTAGGTGTTTTTCAGGTTTGTGTGTCTCTCTTGGAACAGCAGATAGGAATTAAATGGATGGAAAATCTCCAGTCAGCTTAACCTCAAAATTTTGGCCTCCTTGATCTTCCTTTATATGTGAAATCATATTAAGTTAAAATTTGTAATGAGGCATTGCACATGAAGAAGCATATCTATGAATGAGACAATATGGAGCTGTCCCAGAGTGCATCCTGCCATTATGCACAATATTGTTCTTTCATTTCCAGAAGTTCTGTACCTTGATTAATCTACTGCTCTGATGTATAATATCATTAATAGAAATGTTTTGACAACGGTACCTCCAAAGTTAATTTAGAGAAAAAAAGCATATGATTTTATGTATTGATCTATTTTAAATATTAAGATTAAAAAAGCTCTAATAATGTATAATATGTCTAATAAGGAGTTCTAAATAAAAAGGAAATTTAAAAAGGAAATGATAAATTCTGTGCTATCAAGAAGATTGGTTTGGAAAAAACCAAAATTTCATAAAAAACAGGATCACACTCTCAAGTTCATTTTCTAAAACAGTATTCCTTGCAGCAAGGACAGTCCACTTCTACTGGAAATCTCAAAGACAGAAGTTAATTTCTTGAGGTTTTTTCCTCCCAAATAATTAATTTTCCATGAAGTCTCCCTTCTGACGTAATTTGAAGAAAGGAAGAATAACAATTCAATCCATATATTTTCTAAGAACTTTTAAAAAAGGAAGAATATTTTGATGGATCAATTTTATATTGCATCTTCAAGAGTTGATGGATTATTTTTCTTCAGAAATTGTGTTGGTAAATCATGTAGGGTAGTTTTATTACCTTACCTTAATTCTCATTTAAGTATGTTTTAGCAAAAACTTACTGGAAGTTACAGTAAGTACACTTAAACTTATTTTGAAGATTTGTTCTAAATATAGAACTGAAAATACTTATACAGTAAAACTTGATCTATTTTTTCTCATTATTTAAGCATTTTAAAAATCCATTTTGTACAACTCTTTAAAGTTAACATTAATGTTAACAGAATATCAATGGTAATAATAATGTATCCAGATTTCTGTTTTTCAGCTTGATGATAAAATTTGATGCCTATAACATACCTTTTTCTCTCTTTTATGTACAGTTGCACTAATGTATTTTCAGGTTTGATTTGCCTATTATTGAAAGTTTCTTGTTCTCTTATTTTTTCCCAGGTATTTAATGATGGGAGGTGGGATTAGAAAAGTTATTTGCTTTTTATTTGTTACATGTTTATGATTCTAAAGTACCTGTCCCTAGGCATTTTAGAACACTTTTCATGACAAAATAGATACCTAATGAATTCCACCTCGGTTTTTTCTATATTGTACAACAAATTTATTATAATGATAACTGCTCTGTTTTGGTTGTAGGCATGCATTCATTCAAAAGAATTTACTAAGAAACAAAATGTCTGATTTAAGAAACAAAATATTTTGATGAGTAGGTGTAAATTATACACATTTTTCTTTTGATTCAAAGATACAGAATCTACTTTGTATGTAATTTAATAATATTTACATGTTCAGATTTACATTCTTGTCTGGTTCTTTTAAAGATACACACAAATTTACTAGCTAATAAACATTTTAAACAGCATATACATTTATTCCCAAGTTAAAGAGGCTATTTTTTTTTAATTTTATGCCAGCATCTATGAATTTAGGCCCTGCAACTAACATACAACAAAGCATTCTGCTGTTCTGAAATTTAAAGATACTTATCATGGAATTTAGCATGGGGTTCTTAGTGGAGTACCCCAATCTGGAATGCAAAATCTCATTTTCTGTAATAAATGTCATTCATGATCACAAATATCTTTCAATTTTCAGTGTGAAAATGAAAGCTTAATAATTTCTTTGTCTTGCTTCCCACAAAACTATTGTTTTGGCTCCTACATGGAAACAGTTCTAAAAAGCATCAAATAACAGTGAAGTTTCTTTACATCTTTTTAAGTTAAATACTACTTCTCAACACCCTTTTGTCTTTAGAATCCAAGAACATGATCAACTCTGCCATATTATTTTAAATTTTCCAGTTTATAAATTAACTGAGCAATTCCCTCTGTGTCAATAGAGAGGTACTACTCAAATAAATTACTCCTGTGATTATGATTAAAAGGAGTAAGCTCTCACGGTGTCACAACCCATATCCTAAATTTCCATATGACAATTGAACATTTATGTGATATATAGTAATTGTCAATTTTACATATCTGTAACTGTTGTATGAGAATATTGATGGCCTGCAGAAGAAGGATGCCGTATTGATGTCAACAATTATGATTCATATTGTGGTTTAACTTGGGTTGTAATTGCTCTTTTGGAAACAGGTTTATTATACTAGTTAATTAAATTATTTTATTAATGAAAAGACTTGAACTATGTGTCCAGGAAACATCACAGCACTAGCTCTTTTGCTGGGACTGTTTTTTACCACCCCAGTTGACTCCTTCCAAGACAAATCTGCAAGGGATGTTAGTAGTAGTAAGCAGCTTCAGATGTCTGCCTGATGGAATTAATGCACGATAGAGTAGTTTGAGCTGGAAAAAACCTTTAAGATCATCAAGCCCAACCATTAGGCTGATATTGTCATGTCCACCACTAAACTATGTAAGAACCACATCTACACATCTTTCAAATACCTCCAGGGATGGTGACTCAGCCACTTCCCTGGGCATCCTGCTCCCAGGGCTTTATAACAGTTCAGTTGGAATATAACAATCAGTGTTGCATTAATTTCAGTAAAATTATAAAAGTTTTAGAAATATCTGGGTTTTTTTTCAAAGAGACATACTTTCCTATCTGGTAAAGAGAGAAGGATATTTTGTTCCCATGATTAAATTTAGTTCTGTTCGCTGATCTGGCTAATTTTTACGTGACTAGAATTGCCATAGTGGAGACATGTTGAATCATGGTATGGACACAGAATGATTACCATGATACAGTCAAACTTTGCAGAGCCTTTATAGCTGAAAGGTAAGAACAGAGTGTCTGCCAAGCTGTGTTGACTAATGCTACAGTAGTTCCACTTCTGGACCTGGATTCAGTCTTTATGCATATATATGGCAAGAGGGATTTGTGGAGCATCTGATATTTGCTGTTCCTCATTAGTAATATCTGCACTGATAATTTGCTTTTTGAAGCAACAATGACAGCAAAGCTGCATCATTTGACCATTTGTGGAGAAAGAAGTGTCTCTATATGGTCATACTAACTTGTAGGAAAACCAGTGATGGTGCCAAAAACCTCAGTAAGTTAATTTTAACTGAAGTGACATCAGCTGTGGAAAAGTAACTCTGAAACAAGGACAAAATTAGTCTTCTAGGGCATTGTAAAATAGGGGGATATTGAATTTTGTAGAGAATGATAGTTAAGTGCCGGTAGAGAAGTATATATAAATTCTGTAAAATCCATCAAATCTCCTGTTAGTGACCATTAAGACTCTTGTGGGAAATACCAGTGTGAATGAAACATCAGCTAAAAATTACTGGAAGAAAGGTTGGTCTGACTGTAAGGAAAGAAGGTTGGGCTGACTGCACATCTATTTGCTCCAGAGTACCTAGCATCAGCCTGGTTAGGGTGTTGAGATGTACTTTTGCTCTTTTCTGTCTGTCTTAAATCTCTTTCTTTGTTAAGAAGACACTTGGCTATTTTATAATATCTGAATCAATTTCCACTGTCTATTCCAATTGTCTATTTTGTATAGATATTGAATTATTAATTAGAAAAAAGTAGGTTATCTCACATCAAGCATGAGTATTGCAAACCCAGTGTAAAACTGGAGGAAAATGAGGATTAATTGCTTTGGAGTTAATTCTCTTTTTTTCTCCTTGAAAATTTTGAATGTTCCCTCATTACAATCATACTGGTCGATAAGAAAATCCACAAGGGATACATTTAGCCAAGCTTTCTGGCCAACACTGCATAAAAGCATTTGGGAAATCACAAAAATTTTCCAAGAGTGGGAAAATTATGTCTCTGTAGATCAGCACATTACATTTCTATTGCTTGGCAATAAGATGACACAGCAAGTTTACCAGCACAAGAGGGACTTAATTCCTCTTGTGAAGTACTCATGTTTTGCTTATAGTTCTGCAAAATTTGAGCTAGTATTTAAATACCACATATTATATTAATTTTTATAAGCCTTCTTCCAGCATCTGACTGGCATCAGTAATTTCTAGATTCAAATTGAAGAAATTATCTTAAATTTTTATGTAGACATTTAGAACAATACAACTAAATAGTCTGATGCTCAGTTAAATAAATTGCTCCACTTAAAACACATGAACCAATCTCTTTGGTAAAAAGTGATTTTTATGGTTTTCTCTTAAAGGGAGAAAACAAAAAATATATTAATCATAATAAACTAATAACAACATAGGTAAATACTATCCCATGCAGAACATAACTTTAGGAATAAAATTAGAAGTATTTCATAGTTTATGAAACACTTGTGTGAGACTAGTTCAGTTCAGTCTTTTCCCTCTTAAGTCAGAAACTTTTCACTTTAATGGGAAGTGTTTTGGGGGTTTTTAAATACCTTTCAAAGCTAATCAAACAACACTGAAAAGCTAACCACTTCTAAGATTTCCACTTTGATCTCTTCATCATCTTCTCCTATTCTTAAAATATCAATAAATTTTTTTTGGAGTTTATATTTCCTTAGTATTTTTTTTTTTAATTGGGATAAAAAAGAAGGTGTGGTTATGGACGGTTTAATTTTTTGTTTTATCCTCTAACTGTCTAATATTAACACAGAAATCAGGCCATGGGAACACAAACTTAAAGATCAGTAGGTGTGGAAAGAATGTTTTAGTTCAACTCTTGCACTGTCACAAGTTCAGGAATGTTTGGGTGATAGTATCAGATATTCTGTTATCTGTTGAAACTATTATAATAAAATCCTACACTGCCTAACAGAAGTGCTTCCCAGGCAATGGTACTACCAACTCTCTATTTTCAAGTGCCCTTATCTGAAATTCAACTGACTACTTCAAACTGATTTCTCAGAATGCATGGAGAAGAATTAGTCATCTATAGCAATCTGTGGTACATTGGTTCCTTTCCCCACCCTTTTAACTTTTGTTTTGTTTTAGTAGCCAGAGACTTGAATCTGTTGGTACAAATGTTACCCTTGCTATCATGCCATCTCCACAGGCAATCAAGATAATTATGAATTTCAATCTTGTCTTCTAAATATTACTCAATTCAATAGATTAATGGAATTAGTACCTCCCACTTCCAGAGGATAGCATTTTTTGCCGATGTAAATACTGACTGAATCCAGGAAAATTTCTGAAAGTTTATACAAATGTCTTTTTAGTTGACAGTGAATAGCTATAACTCTTATTTTGAAACCACTTTTAGTATATATGGGTGGATATTTTTATTTATAAACCATTTAGTAGAATATGATATTAAGAACAACATAATAACAATGTAAAATTTACTAAAGTTAATATTTTGTTAAACTTTTTTTTTTTTTTAATTTATTTTGCTATTACCAATATTAATAGCTTTTAGGTTTTTTTCACCCGGCTTTTTCATACTAGTCCAAATTTCTCATTATGTTTTGTAATTTCTCATTAGCCCTTTGTAAAGGGCTACATGAAGATACTCTCTTCTTTATAAGTAAAATAATTTTTTTTTCTTTTGCAGAATGCATTATCTTGATCAAAAAAACTGGAGGCTTGCAATCTGTAAATCTATGTGTTAATTTCCAAAATTCTTCTCCAATAATTATTCTTCAATGCCCAGCTGAGACCAAAGGTAAAAATTTAAAATACACTCTAAAGACTACATGACTTACAATTCCTTAGTAACAACATTGAGAAAGTCAGTAGTTAAGTATATTTTACATTCTAACAGGGAATAGCAAAACTTTCATTTAATTCTGCTTCCCTTCTCTCATAGATCATCATTTAATTATATCTACATAAAGTATTTCTCAAGTATCATATAGATACATGACTGTGCTATAAGAGTGGCAGTCCTTGAATAGAACTGGCAGACTTACATTAGAAGTAATTGATTGATATCTATGAACAATTCTGTATCATCAGGCATATTTAAATAGACCCTTAATGTTTTTTGATTAGCAGGGCTTTTTCAGTAAACAAGTAACTGGACATTTATATTCTACAGAAACATGTTTTCTGAAAGTAGATTTTATCACAGAAATCAATTTATGACTTAAGTGAATTAGAAATGTCATATAAATCCTTAAATTAGCACACCCTTCTCTGAAGATATGAGTATAACCAAGTACTTTAGGGGCTGATCTCTGCCATGCTGGAAATTACGTTCTGTGTTTATGAGGAACACCAGCTCACTCCGTCTGAACCATTCCATCTCTCAACAAGAAGTAGACTGTTGCTAGTCAGAGAAAAAACTAGTTTTCAAAAACAATATCTATTTGTATATCTAAACAACAGTTTTTTCTCTCATTTGCTATAGTATTTTTAGATTTATCAACTACATGTCACAATGGTCTTCAGAACAACAACTT
>JACBWW010000102.1:734560-828614 GCA_020086605.1 Lanius collurio
TTTCATACAAATATTTTCCTTCCTTCCTTCCTTCCTTCCTTCCTTCCTTCCTTCCTTCCTTCCTTCCTTCCTTCCTTCCTTCCTTCCTTCCTTGATATTTCTACATTAAAACACATAATAGGGGATCATTGGAGAAAAATAAAAATTTTGTTTTAAGAAAATGAAAATATTTACGAACATCAGAGTTTCATGAAAAAAATGTAGCTTAATTAACCAGTTTCCATGCAAACAGCTGCAGCATAACATCTACACAGAGTACATAAATTGACATTGCATACAAAATAAAATATGTGATGGGAAACTTTACTTTTGGGCAGTCAGGACTCCTAAACCAGGCTCATATTTTCATGACAATATTTCAGATATATATCTAGGAGCTTCAATGTCTGAAATTGAAAGAAGTTATGTGTCCTCCTTGATTGTTACCTCTTTTTATGTCTTTGTCCTTCACTCGGTACCATAATTCCCTTGCCATAGCTTTCATCTAAGTATCCAAAAAAACGTATTTCTGCTTCCAGCAAGAAAGTATATATGAAAGAGTGTCAGGTCTTCTACCTGGGGGTTATTTCATTTATGTGCTCTTGCATATAAATGAGAAATTCACAAAATTCTTTAGGAAGCTATATTTTTGACAGGTAAGGAAACATCAAACACTGTGGCAATCAAAGAACTGAAAGAAAATATTAATTGAGTATACTCAATAAGAATTAATAAGATTAAATACAATAACTGTTTCACTGGATGTGAAAGTCTTGGGGACGATTTTCAAAATACCAGCCAATCAACAAAGAATATTAAAAGTCATGCAAAATTCACTGTTGGGGTTAGATCCATATTTGTGACAAAAATAGATGTATGAATTATCATTTATAGGGTTGGTTCTACAGTAACAGTAACTGTTCATGTATATTGTTTAGCCAAATTTTTGCTCATGCACTTGCTACTCTGGCCTTTGGGCATGGGTACCTAGTCTTATTTAGAATCCAATCCCTGTGCAAATTGTTGTATGAATTATAATTTTCTTATTTATTCTGACTGAGACTATAATAACTCAATGACTGTATAAGAGAACTTGAGTTTTCCCTCTGCACTTGACTACCTTCAGCCAATAGTGTAGCTGTTTTATCCAGGAGCATCCACAAACCTCATAAACTGCAGAGCTGCTCAAAGTTGGGCCTCCAGTGGGGGAGTTCAGAAGTACATGTCTACAGTCATAAAGACATTGGTGACATTTTTCTGACTACTCACCTGAAGAAGAACAACCTTGCATCAAAAACTACTTTAAAAATACATTAAAAATACAGAAATCTATAAGGCAGACTATCCCTTCCAATGTCAATCTGTTAAAGATTAGCTAAGCCTAAATTCTCTGACAAAACGCTTAAAATTGTCAATAGGAATTTTGACTCGCTAAGACAAAAATAACAATATTAGATTATGTTAGTAAACCATTTTAAAATTAAATAAAACAGGAAAGTACATGCATGACAAAAGTCTTGATTCTGTGCAAGTTCCTGAATATGAAGAATCGTGTCTTATTTTTATGTGAGAAACAAGCACAGCAGATACAAAAATAATTTTTAAAAATTAAACAAACCCCAACATAGAACACTAGAAAACAAAGGGTGCTGAAAAAGTCACTGTAATTTATATAATAATAGCTGGGGGTGGGGAGTGGGGGTGGGAAAGTTAGATCAAAAATTCAAAATCTAAGAATAATAATAGGATAAAATGAAATTTTTTTGCATGCCCCAAATAAAATATAACATAAATCTCCTTTATAACTATAATGAAATACTGAAAAAAGAGGCAAACATGGAGAAGCTGACAAGAGAAAAGTATTTTTAGATGAATTTTGAAACAGATGGAGAATCATGTGGCTACCAACCCATTTAAATATATGGAACTTTAAAAATTCAGGAAAATGTTGGTGGTGTTAGACTGAAAATAGTTATCTATATATCATGACAAATTCAAAGAATATGAGAAGTGTAACTTAGATGGTGACCTGAGGAAAACAGAGGAGGGAAGAGTGTAGGGTGAGGGAGGAAGGGAGTGAGAGAAATGTTTCTTATAACTGTTTACAATTCCTTTATGTTGGTAAATCTTAGTTGCCAAGAAACTGTAAAAAATGTACAAGGTAGACTTTAAAATTATTCTATGTCCTGCATCCATTCAAAGCTTGTACTTCTCCAACCTCTTAAATGTGTAGTTTGTGCTAATTTTATTCTTTCTGAGATGTTTTAAAGCCCTTGTGGAAAAGTTTACACTACAGTTAATATTCTTTAGGACATGAACTCTCACAGTAAAACACTTCACACAGTAGCCAGAAGGAGGCATGGCTAGGACCCAGAGGTTATTCTGGCCTCCCATTATTTTCAGGGAATGCAGGAAAGGCTTGCTTCCAGGTCAAGGTAGCATGTTGGATTGTCAGGGGTTTTCCTGGGGGGTTTGAGCAGTGAGAGGTCTCTTCTTGCTCCCTCTGTCATTAGCATTGTTTCTGTAACTGTTCGTTTTCTTATCTCATTGCTCTTTCCAGTAAATTGGTCTTATCTCAATCCATGATCTTTATCTTTTGTGTTTCCTATTTACTTCTCCAGCCCTACAGAGGGGAGGGAAGGGGAAGGAGGAGTGAGCTAGGGGCACATGATTTGGCGTGGTTTCAGCGGGAACATTAAATTGGATAACACCATTCCTAAACCATGACATATACATATAGTCATCAAGAATTTAATCAAAACCATTTTTGCTGTCATATTTCTGTACAAGTGTTTACTGAATCTCAGGGCATCAAGTTATTTTTCTTACACCTATATATTCTTATCTATCTGCTAAGCAAAAAGAAGTTTAGATCAAATTTTTAATCTGCTAATATGATTGTAAAATGCTATTCCTGATACACATTTCATTGTTTTTAAACTGTTTTTTTAGTATTACGGCATAAAAGCTCCATTTAGCATTGGGGCCAATTTTATTGAGTATCAAGAATAAATTTGTTGTGAATTCAATGTGGTGGGCTGCCAGATGCCCACCAGCTGCTGAACAGGATGCAAAAGAGAGTGAGATGGAAAAGCTCATGGCTTAAGACAGGCACATCACTTAGTAGTTACCACCACTCAGTAGTACAGCAAAATCAGACTCGATTTAGGGAAAATCAATTTAATTTATTGCTGATTCAAAAAACAGTAGGATGGTGAAAAACAAAGAATAAAACTAAAGCATCTTTCCCCGACCCCTGCCCTCCTCCCAGGCTCAACTTCATTCTGTCGTTCCCAGTTCCTTTAGTTCTTGATCCCCAAGCATGCAGGGGAATTGAAGGGGTTTGCGATCCGTTCATAACACTTCATACCTGCCTCTTCTTACTCTTCACACTATATCCCTGCTCCAATATATGGTCCCTGACATGGGACAAATTCCTTCACAGAAAGACTGCTCCAGTGTGGGGTCCTCCAAGGGCTGCAGTGTGGCTGTCTGCCCTAGTGCGGTCCTTTCCATGGGCTGCAGTGACTACCTGCTTCATAGAGGTCCTCACATGCTGCAGGGAGGCAACCAACCTCACCAGACAAGAAGGAAAATGTGTGTTTCAAACAATATATTGACATATACCTGCATCCTTTTCAAAGACTGAATCAGCCAAAATACACAGTTTTAAAAATTAATTTAGAAACTGTAGGAGTCAATTGCTTTTAAGAAATAAATTAACTGGTATGAACAGCACAAAATCTCTTGCACAACATCTAAACTTTCCATCAAAAATTATTGGTCAAAGGTTAGATCTTACTGTGATTGGGTTCATTTTAAACAAATAAAATCCTTTGTCCTTTATAAGTCTGAGTAGATCAATGTGAAATGGTCCCTGTTTGACACGTGGAAAATGAAACTGTATATAAATCATGTCTATCCTTCTGGCGACTTTATTTCTGACTCATATTGATGACCAAAAACTATTCTTTACCTTTTTCATTACGGTTGGAAATGGCTGCCTCTTACAGTAAATGATATCTTATCCAGACCAAGGTGTTTAAAAAATTATTGAGTTGGATCAAGATGTTGGATTTGTTCTAAAGGAATTAATTTTGAAGACATTACAGTGTGCACCGAGAATATTTCGTATTCATCTCTCTGTTCTCCATCCTGAATCCAGCTTGCACATGTTCTCACCAGAGAAGGACAGGAAAGGCCAATATTCATTTGGCACTTTTCCTTTAAGCTTCCTCCATATATCACGCATATCCCGTGTTATTCAGTTTGAGGTTATGGGCACGGAGCTAATGTGAACGTTGTACTAAAGCCAGCTAAACCAGAAAGAACAATGCCAACTACATGCCAGTGTTTTAATTTTCTGATCAAATGTCTTACAGAAAGCCAGAGGCATTTAATATACCTGTCTGGCAAGTAAGATCAATATGCATGTTTAGGGGGTTTACGTGAAGGAAGAAATTAATGAAGAGTCATGTATCAATCAATTCTTTGGAAGAATGGAAAGTAAATTTAAAACATTATGTTAATGAAAGCACAGGTTCCACAAATTAAAGCTATATTTTATGTTATGTATCTTTGGGCATAAAACTAATTTATCTTGCAGTGCCCACTGTTTTCCAAGCAACAATGAAACAGATGATTAATCTAAGTGAAATAAGGCTGTCTACTTCCCATATTTCTAAACATTTTCTCTAATTTGTTGCAAGAATAATCTTAAACATTCTACAAAATTTATTCTTAATTTGTAATTTCTTCTCTATTTTACACAACAAGTCATTAATACATTGCATTTCCTAACAGAAGTGGCTAAAAGGATCCATATCAATACAATTTGTAGATTCCTTCTTTAAACATGAAGTGTACAGCTTAAACATCTGAAAGATCCATGGCCCTTATTCAAATAGGCTACACAAGAGAGAATTTCTTAGGCCTTAGAAAAATTGTCATGTTATTGATAACGCAAAAGTATGGCTCAAGTGTGCAACAGTGAATGAGTTAAGCTTAAATCAAAACAAAACTTCATTAAATGTGTGTAGTTTATACTGAAGTATTCTAGGGAAAATAATCTCAAGCAATAAATAAATACTGACAGCCCTGTATTTATGAAGCTTTTGGAGAGACAGAAGTGTAGTGAGAAACACTTGTGTTGAATATAAACAGCTTTAAAAGCTTTCAGAGAAAATTGGTGTACAATGTTATTTGAAAGAATGGAAAACATTTTTTGGACAATCAAAAGGGACCATTTTACAAATGCACTATTGCAGTAGAGGCAAAAGAAAGAAAAGTGGCAGTACAAATACGTCCTTGTTTTGTTTTAGAAATCATAACAATATGTCTATTGTTTTAGAAACAGACAGAAAATTTAAATGCTTCAGTAGCAAAGCAAACAAATTTCTGTTATGGACAAAACCAGTGACGAATGCTGATTATAGGCAAAAAAAATGTATTCTTCTAATGAGAAACCATTACAAGTGAAGAAACTAGCATTTATCATATTTTTGTGCTAAAAAGAAGTTACGGTATGGTGTCTTCTGTCATGAACTGCTTTAGTTTAATTGCTGGGAGTTTGATATCAGTTTCCATCAAAGTGTGTACTCTTGATTATGATAAATGAATAGTATGAGGTCACAATGCATGCAGTAAAAGACATAATGTACCTCAGTAAAAATCAGAGGTTTTGTCTTAGCTGTAAATTCAATCAATTCAAATAGAAACTCTGACTAAATCCCAGTAGAAACCAAGGCGATAATATGTACTAATGGATTCAAATCTTCTGGATTAGAGACTTTGGAAAACAAAACCATACAAAATTAAAATAGACTGAATAGAGAAAAAAAAAAATGTTGGAATTATAGTATTAGCAAAACTTCTACAAGTGTTTTATTTTGACTTTTTTTTGCTTTCTAGCTGATATAAGAGGTCCTTCAAGATGCTGTGCCCAGTGGAGAGCCCAGATGAACAATTCCTAGCAAGAATAAAGCAAAATAAATAAATAGCTCTAGGATATATTGCTGTTTTACTGAGGCCTAGTGTCAATCTTAGTGTTCCCAGAAGGCTCCTGAAGAAAATAGATTCTGGTGATAATTTTAACATTTCTCCGGTTGAACTGCTGAATAGATCTCTGTAGTGCAGACATAAAATTGTTGAAATGCGAAGTCCTGTTAAAAAGATGCCGTTTTAAAGATGGGAAAAAGAGACAATTTCTAGAAAAAGCCCCACTCATTTAAATAAAACAAAGAAAAGCATACAGAATAGCAAAAAGCTAGTAGAAACAGTTAAAGTTCGTATTTCAAATCTAAGTGGACAGTTATAGGAAAATTGATAATGGGGACTGGTTTACAGGTAGTCATTTTCCCCTTCACAACCCCTTAAATGACAGCATTCTTTTCCATGTTCAGTCTGTGGTATTTGCTGGCACGTGAACCACAGCTTGACCTACATGACTGTCAGATACACCCATCCCATACTGCAGCACGGGGGAAGTCTCGTGGTGCTAGTTTGCCTCGCTGTGTGTTTGCTATGCACTCAAGTGTGTCACTGGGGCACTTCATGGTTTCCTGATATGGACAGTACTAGGGCTGAAGCTATACCCTAGGGAACCTTTGGAAATGCTCCTCTTGCAATGGGGATGTTCAGTCATTCAGCACTTTGCTGTCTGTGCCTCAGACTAAAAGCTGCCACGAGCATCCTTGCTGGTAATCTGGTTGTGAATGTATGGAGTCTTACAGTGATCAACCTCATGTCCTTCTCTCTTTGCCTTTCTTTGCTCATCAAATGCATCTGGAGTACTGTCATGTTTTCGTGATGTTTTATGTCCTACTTAGTATAAAGCTAACTAAGCATGCTTTATTGTATTTAATTTTGACATTTTATTTAAGTTTTTTTCCCGCAATAAAATCTGTATGATATGAAACTGTCACAAATGTATAATGGTTTTCCTGTTCAAATGATGTGTTAGTAAGGACCAGTCAATATATGTCATAGATAAACATGACCTTACATTCATATCTGGAAGTACAAAAGGAGACAATGAAGTTGGGTGTATATGGCAATAAGATCAGCCACCCAGAGAAAGCAGGGACATACTAAAGAAGAAAGCAGATAGAAATTATTTGGGAATAACAGTTATACCCTAGAAGCTCAGTAAGATGGTGAAGAGCATTATTTGTTATGGTTGTTGCCAGAATCACTGGGCTATCATGGATTACCATTAGCTCCTCTGCTGTTGATCCACTAGCAGAATATTCCATGTGGCCTGTTTCACTGGACTGAGCAGGCAGAGATGTTCTGCAACAAAGTCACAGAAATTACCAAACAGAATAGCAGGGTGGATTTTTTCCCTTCATTACATTTTTCCAGGTGCTCTTTCCACTTTCACAATTATAACTCTTGAGTTACTGTTTTTGATATTCATGTAAGCTGGAATTTAGACTGAATTTATTTATTTGCCACATGATGCAGGATCTACTGACTCTTTTTGCTTCTTCTCCATTACTCAGGAAGTTAAATTGTAATCACAGCCAGGTTCAGCTCATGAAAGAATGAAGTGCATTGTCATTAAAATGATCACACAAGCAAGCAAGCAAGCAAACAAAATACTCCTGAAATTTGTACCTGGGAGTTTCTTCCAACAACAGTTAGTAACAAACACAGCCATCTTCTCTTTGTGATACATTTGCCATTAGCTTTCAGAAGACTAAGCAACTCCTCATCAAGTTATACATTCCAACACTTTGCAGCACCTGCATTACTCTCAGCCTGCAAAAAGTACCATTCTAGATTGATAAAAGCAGAATTGTAATATTCAGACATACGAAGTCTTTTCACTTGGTCTGCCCTTAATAGTTGTACTTCCTGTATTGCTTTTATATTTTTTCCTTGCTCAAATACTGGTCATAGTAGCAAACTTAACTTACCCACGCCAACACTAACATCTCCTCTTGCCCACAATCCTCTTAAAAATTTTTGAAATATATGAATCAACAGAGAAGCAGAATGACATATTGAAAGTATGGAAACAAGTCTAAGACACATTAAAGAAACTGGAGAGATTATCAGTCAGCTTATGAAAATATCAAAAGTCTTCCTAAGGCTCATAGGTACACTTTTAAATTACATATATTTGAATGTGAATGAGCAATGCACCATATAAGTGACAGATGAAAAAAAAATGAGTTCCAGTTCTAGTCATATTCCATGCATTCAACTATTTACTCTGCTCAGTTGGTTCCATATTTAGAGAAGGTTTCCTGAAGGCTTTGATCCAGCAGAGCATTTTGTTTACCTTACTCAAGGTACATAATGTAAACCATAAAACACGTGTCATGACTGGTTTATACCTAAACTTTATTTTATGTAAGCTTATTAGCATACATACATAATGCATACATATACACATTAAAGATTTTCTCTGTAAAAATTACCATATTTTACTACTATGAAAATTTCTAATTAAAATTTCTCTATGTGCTATTAACAGTTCCTTCAGTAAGAGCTTTATTAAAAGAAATTCAAATTTGATGCTTCTTAGACATAAGCTTTCAAATCATAAAGCTACAGGAATCAAGGTAGTTTTTAAAATTTATTTTGTTAGCAATTCACTTACAGAGCAACAAATACTCTTACTTACAAAAAATGTCAACTGAATAATTTTCAGAAAAAAAATCCATAATGATTCATAGCTAATTTCACATCTCCAAGAACACCAATCTTAAATCCAAAATATACCTTAGTTACAGAAGGCTCCTTGTAGTTCCTTTCTTGATAAGAAAGCAGTCAGATACCTGAAGTCCTGTTAAATAGAGTTTGTGCAGGTTAGCTATACAGAATTGAGTGGCAAAAGCTAACTAACATTTCAATATCTAAGGCTGTTTTTCTGTGTAGGCAACACTCTGCAAAATGGGCTACAATAGTGCCAGTCTCATTAAGGATTCATAGTTTGCAGAAAAAATACAAAACTCTCCGAAGGAGCCCCTGTTAATAACTGTGGTTAAGACCAAGCCAAAAACACATTGGAATGTCCTGAAAAATGGGAATATATTTTTTGTATAACAGATATTTAAAGATATGAGCAAATTTCAACATACAGGTGAAAAGATTATTTACAACAACTTTAATAAAAAATTATAATACATTTTTCCTTTGTTAACTTGAAGAGAGGGAAGTTGTTTTTTGTGCAGTTTTATCTCTTTAGAGATGTTCTCCACTTGTCCTTTCTTTGATAATTTGAAAAAAAAAATAGAATATGTGACCATATTAATTCTATCTGTATTTTAATGCACTGAGTTTCAGTGTTTAAACTGCAAATGGCATCAAGCTGTGTTTTCAATTAATTTTTAAAAGGAAACTCCTTGCAATTACTGTGGCTAGGATTCCCATCACAGAGGACTAATGTCAGCAATCTGTTTCTAATTTTACAATTATATCAGAAATCTTTTCAAAATGGAGCAGTCATTTTGCATGTAGGAGACAAGACACTTATGATGTGAAATTTGGAATGTTACACTGCTTTATCTTAAAGACATTATACAAAATTGCGGGACATTTTGTCTTTTTTTTCTCTTGAAAAGCCTTACAGCTCACACCAAATTAGTCTCAATTTATTTCATGCTATTAATTTCTAATCAGTTTCATGCAATTACCTCCACATTAATTTTTTTTGTCCAACTATGTACTGTTATTCTGCACTGCATTGCCCAGGAACAGAAACCATCTTTTTGTTTTGTTAGAGCATCTTTCTAAAAAGACAACTGATCATTTTTCAAAGACCGAAAGAAAAAATTTTGTTTGAATATTTTTATTTGTTTCCCTTGAAGTTTTACACTTAAATTTATGATTTAAGTTTATGTGAAAAATTAAAACTGATAAAGAAAATAAGTTATTTCACTTTGTAAACATGTTTTGCGGGAGAAGGGGTTTTGGGTTTGGGTTTTATTTTTGTTACGGTTTGTTTGTTTGTTTTAGTTTTGAATTGTTTGGCATTTTTTTCCTGAGCTGAAAGAATATGTTTCACATTGGTTTTTTTAGATGTGTTGAGTCCAAGGGATTCTGAATGCTCTTCATTTACCCTGTATGAAGAGATGGTACATGTGGAAAAGGCCACTCACCTGCAACATGCCCTAAACCTTTGCTGCTGTAGAGGGGTGGATGGAATGGTACATTCATGCATTATGGATGTGTGGATGCATCCAAAGACATTCTTGGGATTGCTAAATACATTCAAACATGGAGACAATCAGCAATGTTTAAACAAGCAAATAAACAAATACAAATCTGAACTAAAAAAACAAGCCAGAAAACAACAAGAGAGAGAAAATATGTTTGTTAAAACTCAGGTACATTCTGCTGGTAAGATATATTAATAAAGTGAAAAATATTCATAATGAAACACTGTCTCATTACAATGCAGTTGCTAATATTTATAGACTGTGTGGTGATAGGTTCAAAAATCATAAAGAACTGAGTACAAAACAGACTGAATCACAACAAATGAATTGCTTTAAATGTGTAAGATTACAGTCATATCTTGATCTCCTCTAGACATGTTTATTATATCAGATGCACAACTATAGCTGATCTATATTTTGTCCTCAACAACAAATTACATAGCTTAATAGCTTTTAAAATAGCAGGTCATAGAGTTTAAGCGGGACACACCTTTAAAGGACACTGAAAATTCAGATAATCTATCAGTGTTCTTCAAAACATTTTTAAGTGGAAAAATGCAGTGCCTCTTCAGTAAACAAGCTGTGCCATGTAAAAAGATCAGGAACACCATGTGGGTAACAGCTGAAAACTGAAAAGGGTATGAGTATTCTTTAAACACCCACGTTCAATATGTGTAACTTTATGCAAGATGGAAATCACAGGAGAATCACACACTATCAGTAAAGTGAGTCATGGCTGATAGAGACCCAATACAAATGTATGACAAAGCTGAATCAAAAACTTAAATTATATAGGTTTTATCCTATTATGTGAGTGAATATTAAACTAAAAGGAAAACATATTTTTAATAGTTATTATTTTTATGTTGTCTCTCTTAATCAAGAAGAAAATATATTAGTAGATGGGGCTTTCAAGTGTACCTTAACATTCTTTTAGTAAATCTGTAAAATATACAACCACTAATATAATTTCTCCAGTAAAATAAAAAAAAAAAAATAAAAAATAAAAAATAAAAAAAAAAAAAAAAAAGAATACCATAAAGAGAGACAACAGACTTCATTTGATAATAAAAACTATGGAACACAGTTTTTTAGCTCTAAGTATTTCAGTATTTTTCAGGGGCTATAGGGTTAACATATCTTCAATAAAAGCATATTCAAAAGTAAGCATACCATCAAAATTCTTACAAATATCCCTTTGCTGTGTCTCACTCAGAGTCACTGCATTTCCACTCCAACATCCTAAATGAAGGAAAAGTGAAAAAAACTTTTCTCACTCCTAAAATGAGGTAAGTTAGTTGCTGCTAAGATCCTCATACATCTAGCACAATAAATGTTTCAGCTTAATGCCTCTGGTCTCCCCTCTCTCACCACTTTTAAGGTATTTTCTTGTTTAAGGCATTTTCAAAATGGTCTCTCAGGTGGAAGAAATAACCTTACATAATTGATTCTAACCCTAGGTTCTACCAGTAGTTGAGTTTTTGGATTGGTTCCTCCAGATAAAAAGTTATCCCTTGTGTTTTATTTCTATTTCCTATCAGCTATCAACATCATGTTTCTGTTTTCATGCACTTTTATTTACATTAGCAAGTTTTAAAATAATTTTGTCTGGAATTTCAAAGCAACAATTGAAAATTACTGAAGCCAATTTGAATTAACTGGAAGGAACAACATGTTATTTGACTACATACTTTTAATCATAACTGAAAATTTTGTGTCTCAGAATATAGATGCAGTGAACAAAAAAGCCACAAACTCTAAAGCAGTCTTCAGAAACCCTGTGTTGTACAAAGAAGCTTCCTGCATTCACCTGACATACTTAATATTAGAAAAAAATACATTGTGATCTGAGATGGCTCACGTAACTCCCTGACCCCTGAAAACACAACAAAACAAACAGCTGGCGGTCAGGCACCGATGTCTAGCAACACACTCCTAGGTTAGGGTGAGAACCCATTATCGCCCCTCCCAGTTCAGTGATTTGTGCATTTCGAGTTGATTGGTTAATGTTTTCCCTGCCTTGATTTATGTATTGCATTATAAATATTCACTGTCCTCAGTTAACTATGTATTAGTTCTAGAAAGTTCTGTATTCCTCCACATTCCATTGGTTACTTCCCTTGTTTCCACCTAGGTGTTATATACATTGGTTTCCTCAGCTTCAACCCCCCCTCCGTCCCTTTGTCCCATTGGCTGTATCCCTTACCCCGCCTTTCCATCCCTCAGTATAAAATCCCCAGACCCTGGAGTATTTTTGGGTTTTTTGTCCCGAGTGGTGCTGTGTGTGTGAACCTTGGTATGGAACTTATACAAGGAGTAGGGTCTCTCCTTCTTTCCCTCCGCCTGCACGCCTGACAACTTGCCCAGGAGTAGCTCCCTTGGCTGAGGAGCTCACTCTCTTATGACCCTTTTTGTGTGGAAGCTGCCAACCAGAGGGTGTGGCCAGACCTCCAGGCTTCTTTAGTGTTTCCTGGCCACCATGCCCTCAGTGATTTACCTAAAAGTTTCTCAAGATAGTCTGCCAATCACTTCCTTACACTTTTCTTTCAAATAATTCAATAACTCCATATTATTTTTTTTCCTGTGTATTCTAAAAATCTGTTTGGGTTTAAAAAAAGTGTTAACTCACAGACATCTTAATTAGGATGAAGCAGTCTCCATAAACAAATACATATCATAAACTGTGATTTTTAGATTGAGGTGTTCTCTCTACAAATAGCCATGCTTCATAGAGGATTTATTTCACTTTTGAAGGTAATGAAACTCTTCTCCACTTAACTCCTGTCATACTAAGTCTCATATTAATCCAAATACCTTCCCTTATAAGTTTTGGGCATAAGAAATATATCTTTCTATGTCTCTGATTCCTCAGAATCAATTTCATCTTTTCACTAAATTTTGAAGCAATTGATTACCAGTTTGCAGTAGTGGAATACCTAAAGGGGAAAAAAAAAAAAAAAAAAAAAAAGGCAATTGAAAATATATTTTAAGGAATTACTTTTTTTTCCCCTTCTTGTATATCTTTAATCTCTTTGAGATTAAGCCAGAATTTCCATCAAGGATGCCAATCCAGCTTTTAGACACCTCAGATTTTTTTATTTGAGTATATCTGTTTTCAAGTGAAATAGTCTATCGAAGCTCACAGAATTTAGAGGAAATCTGAGCTAAATCTACATGTGTACAGGTGTCTAGTAATCTTTGATAAGACTTATAAATCAAATATATCCACACAATAGAAGCAGACATAGCATAGGACTTACAATGTAAGTCCATCGGCAGACCGATGGAATGACAGTTTGATGCCAATGCTGATATGCTGGTGTATCACAGGCAAATTTCTTGAGGTGTAATAGTGTGCAAAAACACTGAACGTTCTTTGTTTAAGAGGAGTTTTGGTTCCTGTAACCATCACTAGGATCATGTTACTAAAATAAAGTCAAAATATAACCTTTTCAAATGCAAGCTAAAATTCTTGAATTTTATGTTCTTTCATGCTTAATAAAATTGCTATTTCTAGTAATACGTAATTGTCGATGGAACGTATGAAGGCAGATGGTGTTACTTTGTACCTTAAATACTTGGATTCAGAGGATTTATTTCTATTAAAATTTAAAGAGAAGGTGCTTAAATTTTATGACACTTGAGATGAAAATTAGGGAATCTTCGAATTTATTACTATTAAATGCATTAATTGCACTATCATTGATTAGTTATTATTTCAAGTATCAATTAAAACATCTTCCTGTTTTTGTGGGAGTTTTTTTGAGCAACTGAGTCACTTCTCTATTACCTTTTAAAAAAAAAAAAAGAAAAAAAGAAAAAGCTACAGACTTAAGAAGTAAAGTTTTATAGGATCTTAAAAGATGATAAGTTAGAAACTCAATTTTTAATATGAACATGCGTATTTTCTTATCTAAGCTCTTATGTCCAGTGTTATTTTGAAATAGATTCCCTGGTTTCCACTGCAATTAGAATTCTCATATTTCTTTAACTTGAAGACTTATTCTATGCATTAAACTTGGGTTCTCAACCTCATTAAAATATTTATATTAAATCATAAATTGGAACATCAGAAAAATAATTCAGATTTTATTTATTAGATGTGCTGACATCCTGCACCTTTTCAAAACCACACTAATCCACATAAACATGTGATGTTTATATTCTGGTGGAAACACCAAAATTCACCGTTTATATTGTGGCCTTATGTATTAGTTTTTGTAGAAATATGTAGGAGTAAAATAAGCATACTAGTGAAATTTGCTATTTGCATTATCAACTCAGAGATTCAGTCATAGGCATGAAACATCAAAAATAGTTATTTCAAATATTTTCTCTTTGTGCAAAGTGGTACAAGCCGCTGTTTTTCACAGCTTCAACCCACAAGCAAGTTTACTAACTGCCCAAATCATTCTACTCAATAAAGAAATTTATTTCGGGAATGGTAGATAATGGTTTTACTGTAATGCCCAATAGGGCTTGTTAAAGGATTGAGTTCATTTCATAGGAGACTGAAAATTATATCAGAAAACAATAACTTCTAAAAGCAACAGATGGTGGACTGTATTCAAATGTATGACCTAATGCCTTTGTTTTCTTTTTTTCCTAACAGACTGGTTTAAGTAATAAAATTCAGTTAGAGAGTAATTACTGAAATAAGAACTTGTTTCTAAGAAAGAAATGTGACAGAGAAATGCCTATATTTCTACCAAATTTTAACTCTCATTTAATAACATTCATTTAATAAACTATTTATAAATAGAAATTATGAACAAAAGTATTTCATCAAATAATTCAGACAGAATTCTTCAATGCTGTAATGTGTTGAATAGTATGAACAAAACAATTGCAGCATACTGTAAATACATTCAGTTCATGTGGTGCTGGCACATAACTCAGACATGATTTACATTTTCAAATATTTACTTGGAGTGCTGTGGTGGTATGATACACAAACTACAGAAACCATTAATCAGGGTATTTGGTTCTCAACAGTGATATTAGCTCATTAATTTTCCTGCAGTTGAAACTTATTTCCATTAAGTCAAAATTTTGCCATTAGCATTAAGTGTGAATCAAAAGGTTGATATTACAACTCATTTACAATGTGTTCTATGAATGTTCAATCTGCAACCTTAAGCAGATATGAGCCAATCAGAGTTAAAAATCATGTGCACACTAAGTCCTGGCTGGGTGCACTTGATTGCAATCAAGAATCATCTGATCATCCAAACAAGAGTGCTGGAAATAAAATATACTTTGAATTTTCTGGTATTTCACTTAGGTATCACTCTGTCCTCCTTCACTCTAAGGGTTTTGATTTGCAATCTGGTTGTTTTCCTGCTCATGCAATGATCCCTTAAGAAAAAAATAAATTATGTCTGTAAATGCACCTGTATGTCACGCATAAAATCACATTACATACAAGCACATATAATACACAGATTTAGAGGTCATTTTACTATTAATAGAATAAAAAATTAAGTAATATATAAATGATACGTAGTTCTGTGTTTTAACCTGCAATATGACTAAACTATGTTTTTCTCAATTCTTCCACCTCGTTTCTTTAATTCTGACTTAGAAACTTTTAGTAAGGAATAAAATACATTTCAGCCATCTTTTAACATTAGTTTATATAAATCCTGAAAATTTTGTAAGTCTGTAAGGCATAGAAATAGCAATAAAATATTCTGATAAAATGTATTTTTAGTTCACAGAGATCATTTGATGTTAATTTTAGTTTCTGTTTTGCCTTGCTGACTTTGAAGTGAAGATTTCTTCTCAAAAACTTGTTATATAAAAAAGGTAATTTTAAATCACCACTGTCCCTCTCATCTGTAATGGTGATGTCCTAATCTGAATATGATTACCTATATCCTTACTATTAGGAAAAAGAATTCTTACAATAAAGTACTGCACTCATATCTATCTTCCTTTCAAGAAGGTTAACAAAACTGCTGTTTCATGTATATTTTTATTCAAGCAGTATTAGAAGTTACTAGAAGGGATGACACTTTTTGTTTTTTTTCTGTAACAAATGCATTTTAGAAAGGAAAGGGAGTTCACTAAATAGAAATTATTTACTCCAGGAGGAACTGAGGTCTGACAGAGAAAACTCCTCAAATATTCTCGGAAAAACTTGTTTCCCAAATCAATTATTTTTATAGGCTAGGTAAGATAAAGCTTCGGGATTTTTTTAGGCATCAGACATGTGACACAGAGTGCTACTAATACAGTATGTTGCTCAAAAAATAAAAGGAAAAAAATAGGCACATAAACCCCCTTTTGGATTAATATCCAATTTGCAATTTTTTTTAATCAGGCCAATGTGTCTTCTCCATTTTACAAGATTCTCTCCATTTCTTAAAAAAAAAAAAAGACTTTGACTATATAATAACATATTTTACAATTGATTATTCATTTTGAGGGGAATAAGTAAATATCGACCTGCCACTAAACCTTGAACTGTCCTGTTATATAGACACCTGGAGAGTAAAGAAAGGGGCCTTCTGCTGGCAACTCTTTCCCCTCTGCAATCTTTCATTCTGCTGTGGATTAATCTCAGAAGTATTTATCTTTAGTAATCACAACAGGACATTGCATCACTAGTGATGTAGTGGATTGCCAGATACATGCAGAAAGGTAAGAAAATTCCCAACCAAAAGATAAACTATCAGAAACATTTGTTTTAATATGACAGATTGATTTTGAGATATTGTGTGGTAGATTTAAAGCAAACATTTTCAGCTTTCATTTTAAACTCCAGAATTTTCAAGTAAGAAATTATTGTTGCGATCAATACAACCTCCAGGTAATCCTTTATCTTCCAGGTCCAACACTAACATGCTTAACCTTCTCTGCCAAAAACATTAAATGTATGAAGGCCAAAGGTTAAAAAGTATTATAGAAGGACAGAAAAGTGGGCACATGATGGTAAGATGTAAAAGATGTCTTTTTTTCATGCCTCATATGTATGCTTTTAGTTTAAGCAAACGTATAGCTAAGAAAAACACCTATATGTGCTTTTTCAGGTTATTACACATGCATACATATTTTATCTTGAAAGAATCATCTGCTGCTACGTTTTGGAAAAAATCTGCAAAAGATGGTTTTTAATTTTATTAAATGAAAGCACACTATTTATTCAGAAAATATAATAGTGACAACAGTATGAAAAAGAGATTACTCAACAGGAATACACCACAAAATTAACACTATTAATTATCTGTATTTTAACTATGCTTTTCCACAAATCTGCTTTAGGCAAATTTCCAGCAAATTCCTGAATACATCTTTTAAGTTAGCAACACATAATACTTCCATAAGTATTTTAACTCAGGATAAAGAACAGCAAAAACCATGTGATATAGAAAATAAAGGCTATTATGTAAGATAATTCAAAACATTAGAAGTGTAAGTTTCTCAAAATGTTCAACAAGCACATGAATTTTCAGCGCACATAACCTTTAAAAAGTAAATCTTTATAATCTTTCTTTTATATTTAAATTTTAATTAATTTCTTAACTAAACCCCATCTGACTTCAAAACAGTAACAAAGCTGTAGATGACATCTGAAATTTTACTAAGTGCTTGCTAAGGTAATACTTTAGCTTTTTTATGTACATGGTATTTAATATTTTATAAATTACTGACAATATATTTATTATTACAGTGAAACACTCTAAAAGACTTTTTTTATTAGGCAGTCACTATTCAGCATTTATTGAAAGTAAATATTATTCTTTCAACCAAATTGATTTTGTTGGTTAGGTGTCATTGAGTATTTGTAAGTAATGCTTCTCTTGGGCTTTTTCCTTTTTTATTTAGATGCTTAAAAAAATCATAAGTGGAATTTGACTGAATTAATGCAGATATCAAAATAGAATCTTTGAATTATAGCCAGAAAGGTATCTTTCTTCCCTTTATTGTAAAGTGACATGACATGACAATTTTACCTATAGATGTTCAAGTTTAAGGTGGATGAATTTCACCTGCCTAGTCTTCTATAAAATGGTCATAATATTATATCATCTTCACCATAAAAAAATAGAATCACCTAATTATGTGAACTGGAAAGAACCCGTAAAGATCATCCAGTCCAACCTCCTTGCCAAATCATTAGCTGTTTCAGTGATGGGAACATGAATAACACCCTGGGCAACCTGTTCTATAATTTCACTGTCCTCATTGTAAAAAATGTCTTCACTATTTGCAATGTGAAGTTACCCTCGTCCAGCTTAACAGCACTGTCCCTTGTCCTGTTACTGCAGACCATGATACAAAATCTGTCTTTCTTATAAGTCACTTTTAAGCATTGAAAAATGGCAATAAAATTTTCCCAGAGACTTCTGTTCTCCTGGCTGAACAACCCCAACTCTCTCAGTTGGTCTTGAGCATAATTATGTACTATCTGCTATTTCTATACAAAGTGAGCATTTACAAAACAGTTCAGAATGTTTGACTCAGACTTTGTGTGATATGGATTTAAACCACGTAAAGATGATGAAATACCAGGCTTGCTTATTTTCCCCAAAGTCCACATCTATTTGATCTTCATGCTTTGTTCTGGCAAAACCAGGGATTGCTACACCCTTTTTAAAGAATACTTTCTGTCTTGCTGTATCTTCAGAAGAATGTCAGATTTCTGAATTGCTGCAGCTCACAATGTGTTTGTGTAAATGCAACATTAAAAGTCTCAAAAGTATCATGTAATAGCCATTAGCACCTAGATTCTGGTAAAATGAAAAGACAGAGCACTGAAGCAAACCTAGCTCTTCAATGAAGACAGATTTTTCCCTTCATTTCCTGAAAAGAATATTTTGCAAGATTTCTGGAAGAAACACAAACCAATGGATAATTTTTGATAAAGACAAGTTGACGTAAATCAAGCATCATCATTTTAAAAACAACACGCATGATTCTTTAAAATTGTGTTCACATCAGGACTGGTTTATCTGTATTGTAAGGGAGAACTGAGGCAGACAGGAATAGTCCTGTTCAGATCTGCTTGTCCTCAAAAGGGGTTACTCAGCCCACTGGCTGCTCATCATACAATGAAGGTTGTGCTGATGTGAAAGTGGCTCTGAGGCTGCCTCACATATTCGTTCATGCAGCTCTCTTTCTTTTTGCTACTGATTGATCACAGACTTCACAGAATTTGTCTTAAAACTGTTAAATTGATCAAAGCCCAGTAAATGTCTTTCATTGCATTTTCAGCTACTAATTCTTTTTGATGATCAAGGAAATGAATCACTGTAACTTTTGGAACTTGTTTAAGCCCTGTGCAAAACCTTATTTTTTATCATCTATTGTTAGTCATTGCACTGATGTCTCCTCTGTTGCATTTCCACAATATTTTCCTTGAGAAGTTAATAGACTAGGAAAAATAAAAGCAGGTTGAATATGGTTTCTGTTGTGAGATGTTCTTTTTTCCCCTCCACCCTGAACTTTCAGAAGTACATTATAAACGTTTTTTGTATATCTATTTTCTTACAAATAACCTTGTCAAGAAACTAAAAGTACCAGAAGAAATTTAAAGACAAAGACTTAATACTATCTGCACACACAACATATTCCAGATGCAAGACCAACCTTATTTTCAAGAAAAACAATAAATTGATTAAATATCTTTTATATTTTATCAATACTGTGAATATTACTTGGTGTGTGAACATATGCTATAGAAAGAGATATCAAAGTAAAAAAAAAAAAGACTGAAAAGAAAATGAAAAAATAGGTTCCCACCCAATTTGTTGTCTTGGGAATAAAAGTGACTATTGATCATAGGTTTTAATTGAGTTTAGGACATTTTACTACATTTATGGGAAAACATATATTTATCATATGCATGTAGGTAGGCATATGTAAAAAAGCCCAATACCCAAAGATTTGAAAGATTTCTCTCTTTTTATCCTATCTTTTTAAATGAAAATTCAATAGAAAGAGAAAAAAAAGGCTGTTTATTTTGCTGAGGCACTGGAATTCAATAGAAGGACAGTTTGGGGTTCTTTGAACACAGGAGAACAATTCTGTTGTCTAAATATGTGTGAGCATCTAGAGCCTTCTATGAAAGCCTTCTCAACTCTGGCACAGAAGGATAAGACTTAAAGAACCCACAGAAAAGAAACAAGTGTTCAAGAATTAGAGTCATAGCATCTAAAAAAGCTCTGGCTTTCAATTTTTAAACATTTCCTCACACCCCGATGGTTAGATTTCCTACTAATGAGATGATGGAATGTTAAAAGTACACTAATAGTGTAAAGTCTCAGACCTTGTTTTTGTTCACAATGTATAGTGATGTATTTTATAAGCAAATACACAAGCATACAGTTTATTTCTACTTACTTGAGTGTTTTTTGTTTCAAAAGGAATCACAGAATCACTGAGGTTGGAAAAGATTTCCAAGACCCTTTGACTGATAACAACCTTGTTAAATAGACCATAGTACCATGTGCCATGGCCGGTTGTTTCTTGAACACTTCCTTGAAGTGAATGACCTGGAACTAGATACAGGACTTGAGGTGCATCCTCACCAGGATGAGTTTTTCCCAGGTTAAACATGGATAAACGTATAGTGTTCTCTGAATATCTTTATTAGTGTAAAAATGGATACATTCACTTTGAAATAAAACCCTCATATTTTAAGGGAACACTTTAAAGAAAACAAGCAGTTTTTATTGGTATTTATTACCTAATAAATTGGGGAGCAAGTAAGGAAAAAAATGACTGCTTATTTTATGCTGGGTTTAGCTCATCTAAAATGAGATGGTGGAAGAAAAAGATTTTTGTCAACCACAATAAATGAGACAACCTAATTAATATATGTACAATATACTCATGGATTTACCTCGAGGTAATGTTTGCTAAAACACATTAAACAAGAGTCAAGGGTAATGATCACGGATTCCAAATAAATATCATTGTCATACTTACATCAGCATATGGATGACAAACATAGCATATAGTGTACAGAAAGTAATTTCATGCTTCACTTTCTACTTATTTGCATGTTTAGATAAGCGATTAATGTCCTTTCCAGCTGTTTCTGATGTTGTAGTTCCTGGGAATGGTACTGCACATATGCAAACAAAATTAATTAAATGCTGCAAAATACTGTACTTGGAACAGAATTCATAAAACAGATGCAACCATCCATAATATTTAAATGCAAAGGTTTGTCTCAGTCTCTAGATGTAGTAAATGAGAAAAAATTAGAGAAAAATATGAGAAATATCCCTAAGGATATTTCTCTAGAAAAATCCTCTGAAATTGCATGAAATATAGAGATTTCTTCAGTTAAAGAATTTCTCTTGGAAGTTAATTACAATATTCAGTAAAGTGGAGAGAGACACAATTTGCAAGGAGATGCTCTTTACTTATGGTAGCTGAGTTTGGCTGACAATTGACTTCTGCCATAGTTAAGAGCACCAGTTTACCACACTCTTTAAGCAGACACAAAGGTTAATTGCCTTAACTCGGTGTCATTCAGTATTGACCACTGAGAAATGCCACTCATCGCTGCTCTCCACTTGCACATCAAGCTGTTCACCACAGCTCTTTGAGTGCAACCATCCAGCCAACAGCTTTGTGTGGTGCATCCACCAAATCTGTGTCTCCAGTTTAGAGACAAGGATGTCAGAAGGGACATTGTCAAATGCTTTACATGTCCAGATAGATGACAGTTACTCTTCCTTCAACCAGCTCCATAAATCCATCGTAGAAGGCTATCAAATTTGTCAGGCATGACTTGCCTTTAGTGAAGCCATGTTGGCTGTCACCAGTCACCCCCTTATTTTCCATGTGCCTTACCATAGTTTCCAGGAGGATCCGCTCTGTGATCTTGAGAGGCATAGAGGTGTGACTGACTGACTGACATGTAGTTTTCCAGATCTTTCTTTTAGAAATGGGACTTGTATTTTTTTCAGTCAGAACATCACCAGACTGATTTGACTTTTCAAATATGATGGATGATAGCTTATCCACTTCCTCCATAATTTCCCTCATGGTTCTCATCAGTTCTCATATATTTGTGGCCCTTGAGGTTCCACAGATGTTCTCAAACTGGTCTTCTCCTATAGTGGGCCATTCCTCATTCTCTCAGTCTCCATCTTTCCCCTCTGTGACTTTGTGGTGTGGCTGGAGCACACAAAGACCAAGAGAAAAGAATCATTGAGTACCACAGCTTTCTCCATACAGAAGAAAAACAGGTCTCCATTTTCTTGCTGGAGAGGGTGTGTATTTTTCTAGTCTTCCTTTTATCATCAATATACCTACAGAAGCTTTTCTTGTTGGTCTAGGTGTTCCTCGTCAGATTTATTTCTATCAGGGCTTTAGCTTTCCTTTAGCTTTCCTGATCTCGTTCAGACAATCTCTGTGTAGACATCACAGATCACTTGTCCATGCTTCCATTTCTGTAGGTTCCTTTCTGTGTTTGAGCTTGTCTAGGAACACCCTGTTCATCCATGCAGGTCCCTTGCTATTTTGGCCTGACTTCCAATTTGTTGGGGTGCATTGCTCCTGAGCTTGGAGGAGGCTGTCCTTAAATATTGAATATGTAGAAAAATGTCAGTCTCTGAAGAAACATTCAATACATGATTAGATATTTCAAGCACTGCATTGCAAATATACCCAATTATTCAATAGTCAACACCCAATACAAAAAAATAAATCATATGCAAATACTGAGCTCCGACATCTGTAGCATGTTATGTACAACTGCACGCCCCTTGGGAACAATGTAAAATGTTGAGGGAAGAATATATATAATAAAGGGAGTTCTTTGACAAACCAAATGAGTAAGCATTCTTTGCAGAATTGTTTCAAAAATATATGTAGATTGCACTCATTAGTCCCTTTGCCATTTGAACTTACATCCTATATGCAGGGCAATTCTTCATTCTGTTCATCTTCAGCTACAATAATTGTGAAGCAAACCTTTGTGTGTGCCAAGGTTGATTACAGTGCCTATCAGGCATTTACTTTTGGGAGCATACAATGAAAATTTGTCAGAAACCTGAAATCTACTTAACATCTGTGACATCCTTTAAATACGCTGATTTAACACTTGACAAAATCAATGATCATCTAGCTGCTAAGGTTTAAATAAGA
This sequence comes from Lanius collurio, assembly GCA_020086605.1. Classification (NCBI taxonomy): domain Eukaryota; kingdom Metazoa; phylum Chordata; class Aves; order Passeriformes; family Laniidae; genus Lanius; species Lanius collurio. The sequence continues at coordinate 757,819 of JACBWW010000102.1, forward strand.
AAAACAATGGGATTGCATGAAAGATAGACAAGAGGGGAGAAAAGAAAATCTTCTGTTGCTCTTGCTGCAGATCTTATTGCTATTTCCCTGTTTAGACCTGAAACACCTTTAATGGGTCATCCAGTCTAAACTACCATATTTCCACTGGAAAATTCATATGGGTTCAGGCAAACTTTCTGGTTAAGTAATTACAAAACCTTATCAACTCGGAGAGATGACATTTTGGGACAGGCCTCTAGGAACCTGAAATTTTTTTTTTAATGTTAGCTGAAGACATTGTCTAACACACCTTCAGAGAGTAAGAAGATCAAAATAACCAAGTTCAGTTGCTGCACACTGCAAAGTCTGCTCTTTTTGTTCTCTGTGTTTAAGTACTTGGAGTTACGTGTTCTTTCTACAGTTATTACTTTTACATTTAATAAACACACTTTTTCAGTTTTAAAAATTGTTGCTAATGAATGTCTTTAATATTAGTGAAAATATTTCATCCCAAAATGTAATATAATTATATAGTAATATAAATTATATATTGCTTATATATTAATATTTATATTTATCAAGATTTATACATATGAAAGTTTAATGCAAATATGTTACAATAACTGTTCAACTAATCACATATTCTGAAAAGTACAGCCTAATTCTTGCTCACATTTCTGCTACTATTTCTTATGTTTCTTTTCTTGATTCCTACAAAGTAACAAGACTTAAAGGGCTGCATCCAGAGCTAGTGAAGGAGCTGTCATTGATTCCATGGCTTAACCTTAAAAGTTGCATCAACAAAAGTTTCATCTGGTTTAAACTTCTTTTCATGCCCCATAGTTATTATGAATCTGGAATTTTGTTGGCTATGACAGTGGAAACAAAGTAAGATTATGACAGTATTTCTCATTAGGTTCTAGAGACACTCCTAAAAAGCCTCATGTTTTAATGAAGTATTAAGCATATCTCATAAAATTCCTAGCAATAAGGAATGGTGATATTTTAGCACATTCTATTCTATAGGCACATTTTTCACACTACAATAAGAGATAGGATTTTAAAATTAAACGGTATGTCATGATTTGAAGAAAATGGAAGTTTAAGAAACTGTGACACTTCAAGATCCTTTTCAGCTAATGGCTTTGAGACATCATCAACCTTTAATTAAATAAAATACTTTCCCGCCACATTTTTCCTGATGAAAGTCCCTTTATATACACTGGTCTGTTGTCATGATGTCTGACAACATTAAAGAGGAAGCAACACCTAAGCATTAAGACATAACCTCCATCATCTAGCAACGCTGGAGTTCATGTGATGCATGAGGAACTCCTAGAACAATGCCATCTCTCAAGAGAACATATGCTGTTATTGATTATGAAGGTTAAACATCATCAGTTAACCAAATCTTTAGATATTCATAGCAAGTTTTTCTGCTAACTTCAAGGAAAAATAGAAGTTATATCGTGTTTCCTATGAGGACTCTGTAAAACATTGAATGTGAAATTATATAAGTTTTAAGAAAAGCCAGAAAACTGAAAATAATAAAATGCAATTTCCAGATTATCATTCAGCATAATGTAGAACTGAAAGGTATGGAGGATATGCATTGTTTTCCAGGCTGCAGTACACTGCACATGTGCACAGTCTGTGTACGTTTTTTTAAGAAAAACAGTTTAGCTGTAAAAGCCCTTCTGCTCTGCTGGTAGGCCACATATTTTGGAGTACTCCATAATGAGTGTAGAATTATCAGAGAGTTGTATCCAAAAGTATATAAGTCATGTCCTGATTTTCTACAATCTCTGTGCAGCACCCCAAATTTGAGAATTCATGAATTCTAGTACAGTATCATTAACCTCCTCCATCTGTTCCGGGTCAGATTAGCACTGATCAGCTTTTAACTCAGTTCCTTAACAGGAAAAAAACTGTAGTGCTGCGTAGCAGCTGGTCTTGTAAAACTTGAAGGAAAACAGATTTGGGTTACTTGTCTGCATTTTTATTGATTGTATCCTGGTTCATGCTCTTTATTCTCTCTTTAAAAACACATTTCATAAAGTTGAGGTTGTGATCTTACATAGAGATTTTCAGCAATAATTGCATTTCAGAACTGTATTTGCAGAAATACTAAATAATTAGATGGAGAGGGACAACTCCCTTTGCCAGAGTAATGTCAGATTATGCGAGATTGCTTAGAGCTGTGTCCAACTTTCAAGTGATGGAGACTTCACAACCTCTCTGGGCAGCCTATTTCACTTTTTCACAACCATTGCTGATTTTAGCTTGGTTTTTTTTGTTTGTTTGTTTGTTTGTTTTTATATCTATTTGAAATTGCTCTTGCTGCAACTTGTTTCCTGTGGCCCATCACCCTTTCACTGTGCACCTGTGAGAAAAGTTTGAGTTTTTTCTCTATTACTATCAGTGGCATCTAAAGAAAAGCAATTGCCTTTTCTGAGGGCAGGGCATGGGAATTAGGTTCCCACTCTACCCCCTCCAAGACTTCAGCCACCTTTGGGGCCACTTGTTAAACTTTTTCAGTTTGCAAATGCTTTCCTCCTATCTGTGTGCTTCTGACTGTGTCAGTACCACGCACTTCTGCAGGTGCAGTCTAATGAGCAGTGAATAGTGAAGAGTAATTACTTCCTTCCCCCCACTGGCTACTTCTAACTGGGGGCTGGGCTCTCCCTCATGGGCCCCAGGGTGGGGCTGGCCTTCCCCACAAGGGTGGGGTGCTGACTCTCATTCAACTTGGTTTCCATCAGGATCCCATCTCCATCTCTGCAAAACTTCTTTCAGGTATTGCTGGGTAATCTCCATTTCACCGATATTGGGAAAGATATCAAGACTGATTTTGTCTGTTCATAAGCTAAGTGGAAGTTAACTGTAATTTAAAAAAAAAATTGTGAGGGAAAAATCTGTCTTATCCTGGGTGAAGAAAGGGATTAATATTTTTGCTAAGAGACAAAGTGGAATTCCATTTGGATCATATTGTCCCATTTGAGTATAAAGAAAGCTTGATTCATTCTATGAAACTACTTGGAGAAATTAACACACATGGAGAAAGCACATGAAACAATTAGACAACTGTCATATTAGAGGATCAGCCAGAGAAACAACATTATAAACGAAAGAGATTAATAGAATATAATAAATGCATAAAATGATGAACAGTTAAAAGCCATTGAACAAGAATAAAACTTAAGAGTTAATTCTGAAAGCAGAATACAGCAAATTGACAAAATAGAAATTCAATACAGGAGTAAACATAAGACTGCAAAGTAGCACAAGAACACATGAGCAGAAATGTGCCTCAGGCTTTGTGTGATGAGATAAAGCAGATGACTAGAAGACCTGAACTGAAGATGTTGGCAGTGAGAGACAAGTGTTGACAAATTACTGCGGATAGGAAATGAATAAGTGATAGAAAGAAGATTTTGAAAAGCTGTATGATGTGCAATTACAGGAGCTGGAATAAGCCTGGAGAATATTCTCTAAGGAGGCATACCTCAAGTAAATGAAGTAAAGAAAATCTTGAAATTCTTGCAAGAAAAAGTAAAAATACCAGTAAAAAGCTTGACAAGTATGAATGTAGGAAGGAGAAATAATGTGGGCTAAAAAACCTGAGACTTCCACAACTTGCAAGAAAATATGAGAAATACAAAAATTACATCATCCAGAAGATAGTTAACATCAATTTCAGAAAAGAGCATAAGCATAAGTGAATATGAAAACTCCTCTACGAGAAGGGTGAGAAGAACAAATGAAAGACATATTGAGCATTGACTTTCTCATTCAACTGGAATTTACAAGGATGCTGAAGATAAAGTATGTCAGTGACTTTTCTCGAGGAGTGAATAATATGGATCAGATTCTTGTGATAATAGAGATTCTGGAAAATACCATCTGTTAGATAACACACTACAGTAACTTCACAGGACTCAAACATACTTTAGGTTAAATTTCAAAGAACAGAATATGAAACTTAAGAGTGAGTGGCATTTTCAAGCAGATAAGCTTGTTGACACAATATAGCTTTAGAGAATTAGTGACAGCAGTAAGAGCAAATGAGAAACTCACCAATTTCAAGCTAACAGGAAGACAATCAAAGATGCTATGAGATGTGTTAAATTTAGCAATTAAAAGTAGAAAAAGGTTTTGTACTGGGAGCCAAAATAGGAAAATTGATTTTTATATGAGAAGTGAGAAAACCAAAGGGGAAACCTTAGATGTTCAAATGATCATAGAATCATGGTCCTGTTCAACAACTCTTTACAGAGAATCACAAAACAGACTCATTTGTGCCCCGAAGAAATTACTTGACATCAATTGCTGAATTAAAGAGTTGAACCAGTCCTAAAAGTCAGATTTGTTCAAGTACTCAGGAGGAAGAAGTCCTCTTTTATTTTTCTTTGAAATCAAACATCAGTAAAATGCCAGAAAAGTCTGAACTGAGCAAGTTTCCTAAAGATGAAGAAAATTTCTTTAAACTTTAAGCATTTACTGCTAGAGAGAAACTTTCCATCAATCATAGCAACGGCAAAACTACACGAGCAAATTTCACTTTTGCTTTTGAAGTTATTTAGATATAAAATCCTCATGTCCTTTATGGTTAATGCAAGCTTGTTTGAATACATGTTCTTTATGCATTTAAGGATTTCTACAATTAATAAACTCAACAAAATTTGATAAACAAAATCATGCTATAAAGAAAAAGAGGAAACAATATGTTTAAACAGTTTAACCCTCAAAACATTCTTTCAGGGGTAAAAGTAATTGAAATTGTAATGTCTTATGATGAAAAATTATTTAACATATTAGTCCTCCAGTAAAGCTAGTATATGTTCAATATTGTTTCCTTTGTAAGTTTCCATGTCTTCTGGAAAACATCCAGACCAGGACTAAGGACATAGTGGTCACAGACTTCCCAAGAAAAAGGTTGTAAAAGTTGGTTTTATTTTGCTTCCTTCTTTGCTACTGTTATCATTTGGCCAACTAGTATCATAGTTGTAGGATTTTAGCAGAATCAGATGATTTCTACAGTCATAGAATATCTTTTCTCTATACTGACCTTTTGGAGTTCTGAGATGACCCCTTTCTCCAAATACTACCTAGGGCTCCATTAGAAATCCTCTCTGTGTGTAAAAAGCAGACTAGCTATTTAATGTCAGAGTAAAAGGTTTTACATCAGTGAGAAAGGCATTTTGCACATTTCTCTTTTCTTTCCTGATCTTTTTCCTCCATCAAAGACATCATTGCTTTCTGAATAGGCCAAAACCTAAAAACATCCTGAATTTTTGAAGATGGGTCAGATTTATTTTTACCTCTTGGCCTTTTTGGTCTATTAGTGCCTCTGACTGTTGTAGCATTCTTAGTAATCCGATCCTTAAAAACATACGCTGCAGTTTTGAGGTACATCTATATTCATTCTTTTTAATACTGCCATGACTGCAACATAACTTACCCTTTTACCTTTGTCAACAAAGCTCTGTCACCTCAGCAGGAAAAGGGAAGGAAATAGGCAAAACAAACCTGACTTGATGGAAATTAATTTATTGCTGATTAATAACAGAGTAGGATAATGAGAAATAAACACAAAGTTGAAAACACCTTTCTCATCCCCCTTCTTCTTCCCTGTCTCAATTTTACTGATAAATTTTCTACCTCCTCCTGCCTTGAGTGGTGCAGGATGGATGAGAAATGTGGGTTGAAGTCACCTCCTAGAATTTTGTCTCTGCCGCTCCTTCCTTCTCACTCTTTTCTCCTGCTCTAGGGTGGGGCCGCTACCATAAGATGGAGTCCTTCACAAACTTCTCCAATGTGGGTCCTTTCCACAGGCTGCAGTTCTTCAAGAGCTGCTCTGGAATGTGTTCCCCACAGGCTGTAGTTCTTGCTAGGGAGCTTGATCCTGTGTGTACTTATCACAAGCCTCTGCTCCTGCCAGGACCAAGCTCCAGCATGAGCTGTTCCTGGCATGTGGATTCTTACAGCACATTCACCTGCTCTGATGTGGGGTCCTCTGTGGGCTGCAGGTGGATCTGTGCTCCACTCTGGTCCTCCATGGGCTGCAGAGGCACAGCTGCTTCACCATGGTCTTCACCAGGGGCCTCAGGGGAGTCTCTACACCTGGAGCACCTTATCCCCGTCTTTGTTAGCTGGCCTTGGTATCTACAGAGTTGTTTCACACTTTATCAGTCCTTTGTCACACAGCTGCTGCACAGCAGGTTACCCTTTCTGAAATATGTTATCACAGATTGCTGATGGGCTTAGCTTTAACAAAATAAAGGTCCATCTTAAAATCAGCTCTGTTGAACACAGGGGCAGCTCCTGGTGTCTTTTTGCAGCAGCCATGACTTAAGCTTCTGTTCTTCTAGTAAAACATTGCTATACAAACTGAATGCAGTAAGAAATTAGAATTATTCATTTAATATGTACTAGATGTGTGCGAAAAGGATGTGGCTGAATGGCAGAAAAGCTTCGTGCTTCCAAATGCTGGCTGGTGCAGTCTAGGTCAGACAGAATCTTTCATAAATAGAAAATGGAACCAGAGTTTCTAGAGAGGCATGGAGCAAAGTGACACTAAAACTGGGGTAAGAAAGAAGTCTGTGGCATTAATGAAAACTAGAAGAAACAGTGTGTAAGAAGTTATACAGTCAGTCCTCAGATATAATAAAAATAGGTTTTCCATTTTGAATCTTTTCCCTCTCCACACCTTTTTCTTTCTTGTTAAGCCTCCAGTTTCTTCTGCTGAGGTGCAATTTAATCGGGTAAAGCCTTTGATCAATATACATAATGAAAAAGTAAAAGATCCATGATTCCTGGCCCTGGACATTGTCACTCTGTTGTTGATGAAGGATAGCAGCAAAGGAACCTCAGGGTCCACTGTTCTCATATAGAGCTGCCACTAGTGCACCAATCCACATTTCTTAGGATGTTTGGAAAACAGCCTTTACCTCAACAGAGTGGTGAGGAGGGAAGGGGATAAAAAATTGTAAAGTGCTGGGTGGCTTCTCCTATGCCTACTTTAAGAATTCACTCAGTGACAATGAGGAATGAAAGGAGAGATTGGTATTACTTCCAATATCTTCCCCTCTGCCTTTCCTTTTTGGATAGCTCTGTTCAGTTCAGACCTGAGCTATATTTCATTTAACCACTTTCATCATAGCAGAGCTATACAGGAACAAGCCTGCAGTGAGCCTGGCCAGAATGATTTACTATTACAACACATCCCCCTATAGGCTTAAAATGCACAAAAAGCAGTATTAGCAGCTCTCTGTGGGATGCAGGCAATACAGATTTCATGTTGTAACACAAGAGGAAGAGCAGATATAACTCTCTGTACTACCTCTCTCTAAGCAGCCATGGAATCTCTGGCTGAAGGAGGATTAACTTCTTGTCAGGTATTAAAATCTATACTAAGAAATATAGTAACTTAATGGAGTTGGTGGGTGTTTTTATTCAAAGCAAAAGGGATCTAGAAGGTCTGCCAAGAATCTGAAAGCTTTGAAATGGGAAACTAATTAAGGGCTGCAAGTACTTAACCAGTTAAAGGTTAAGAGAATGCAGATAAAGATTTATGAGTTTGAGAGGGGCTAATAATAAATAGTGACAAATAAAACATGATTAAGCCATTTCTCCTTGTGATAAATCATACAGTTCTTTCTCTGAATAACATTTCACTGGATTCCAAATGGACTGAAAAAAATGTATTTAAGACTGAACAAAAGCTTTCTTTTAGCTAGGTACTTTTCATAAATGCTGTTGAACAGAGGTCTCACAGAACTGCTTTTGATAAAGGCATCAGTGCTTATTATGGTTGGCTTAAGAATGACACTTTAGCTTCATAGCAATATTCAAGGTTTCAAACTTCGTCTGCATGTCATATACAAACTTTTGTTCGTAAGACAGAACTACCATGAAATACCATGTTTGGGATATTTTCCTTAAGGTTGCTCACTTTCTGCTTTTTAGTGAAGTCCATCTCAATGTCCAACCCTTGAAAATTTTTTTTTTGAGGTGGGGAGTGACAGGAGAAGTAAAAGAACATTTGCCATTTGATTTAAGTAAATAGAAAGTTTAAAAAAGGAAAATATTCTGATTTAAAAGCTTTTATCTAACGCATTGTTCATTTACATTTTATTTGTGCATCAGAAAAAGAAACTTTTACTGAAAAAATGTTAACAGAATCCATTCTCTGCTATTTACTTAGTGAGCAAACACTATAAAAAATATTTACTTTGTGTGAAAAATCAATTGGGAAAGTGCATCATTCTCTTTAACATTTATTTGGACACCAAGAATGTACCTAGACTCAATTATTTGATTTTTCTCTCACCTAAAATGAAATGATTGTTCTAAAATGAAATTATTGTACCATTAATGCTTGTTTCTTCATTAGTTTGCCTTCTCTAGTAACAGACAGAAGTACCTGAGAGTCAGTGAAGGTGCATTTTTTCATTACTGCATTTTCAAACAAAATGCAGACGAGGAGTAGTAAATGTCTGCTGGTCCAAAGATTACATAAATAGTGGGAATAATCACAGCTGTTTACTGATTTATTAGCTAATAACAGTATCAGATATTGAAATAGGGTTGCAAAGAGATTTAGAGCTTTTAAATGCTAGGTAAGTTCAAAAACACAAAGCAGGATGAGTGAATTATAATTTTATTTTTTTAACTGAGAATGCAAAAATAAAATTTATGTCTGTTTCTATGATTATGTTGCTTGGTAATATTTTGCAGAATTGTAAGATTCACTATTCAAAAAAAAAAAAAAAAATAGCAAACAAGTTGCCCTCTGTGCCATAGGACTTTAAAAGCCCATTTTCTCATGGGTTTATATTCATTATTATCTTCACACTCTGCTGCAACCAAGTGCTTATACCTAAAATGGTGGTTTTTTCCATGTGCCTCAGTGCATGTAATGGATGTGGGTAGCTTCTAGATCCTAAGCTGGTTGAGTGAGCAATTGAAGATGTGTCTGCTTTGGAACTGTGCTTCTGTCTGCCTGGCAAAAATGTCTAAAACAAAATAAAGAAGGTCTTATTTCTCCCAATTTTTTCCCCAGTGCTAGGATTATAATAGCTCCAAGCTCTACTTTAGTTCTTAGGCCCTTGAAAACATTTACTGGGAGATTTAGGTCTCTAACAGCTCAAACCAGCTGCCTTAAAGCCGGTACTAGTATCTACTAAGGTCCTTATGATATCTCAAAAAACAGAGCAGATTTGACACAGAATATAGGGAATATATCAACATGCTTCCAAGTCAGTAGCTTGAGGTCAAGATGCATAATTCAGGACACTCCAGATGGTGTTGCTTAGGGAACACCTGAGGGGAACACTGAATATAAGAATCTACATGATATCCAGGTCTCTCAAATCTCATTATAATTAACAGTGATAGTCAATACAGTCAGCTACAGCTGAAACGCTAGAGTCTGATCTAAAGTTAGTAGTTACGAAGACACTGGGCAGCAATGTAGAGATTTGGAAATCTGGGAGTTTAAATGTAGATGCTTATGGTCTGTATTATGATTCCATCCTTATTAATCAATTCAGCTATGGATCTACAGGTGGGGAAAAAAATTATCAGCCTAGTCAACCTGGTGATGAGAGTTTTGAAAAAGGTGCATCAGGAGAGGTAGAAGATGTCTCACTGTCACTGGAGGAAGAAGTGGACCAGACTGGCAAGCAAAGGATGATACGAAATAAAAGATCTTAAAAATCATAAAAAGAAACTACAATCAGGACTAAAGGAGGAGACTATGCACACAACTACAGATACAATGAGAGTACAAAATTATGAGGGAAAGTCAAGCCACTACATCAACCAATCTTGTTTAATTATTTATTAAATTAACAATTTAGTGGTCCAAAGTGTTATCTTATTTTACTTGTAAATTCTTGTGATGGGTTGAAGCTGGCTTAATGCCAGCTATGAACCAAAGACACTCTATCATGCATCTCCTCAACTGGACAGGGGAGACAAAATACTGCAAAAGGCTCATGGGTTGAGATAAGGACAAGGATAGCTCTCTCAGCAATTACTGTGGTAGGCAAAGCAGACTCAAGATGGGGAAATTAATTTAACTTATTACCAATCAAATCAGAGTAGGATTATGAGAAATAAAACCTAAATATTAAAACACTTTCTTCCCACCCCTTCCTTCTTCCTTCAAATTTAGTTTTGAGATTTCTACCTCCTCCCCCTCAGTGGCACAGAGGGATGGGGAATGAGGGTCAGTTCATCACAGGCTGGCTGTGCTTCTCCTCCTTCCTCAGGGGGAGGACTCCTCACAATCTGTCTGTGTTCCAGTGTTGGGTCCCTCCCATGGGTGAAAGTCTGTCAGGAGCAGGCTGCTCCAGCATTGATTCCCCATGGGATGGCCATCAAACCTGCTCCATTGTGAGCTCCTCTTTTCACACATCCACGGGTCTTACCAGAAGCCTGCTCAAATGGAGACTTCCCATGGGGTTCCATCCCCTTCAGGGCACATCCAGCTTTTCTGGAATGGGGTCATCCACAGACTGCAGGCAGGTCTTCAGTCCATTATGGACTTCCATGGGCTGCAGGGTCAGCCTCGCTATGACCTTCATCACAAGCTGCAGGAGAATCTCTGCTCTGGCACCTGGAGAACCTAGTCCCCCTCTTTCCTCACTGATCTTGGTGACTGCAGGGATGTTGCTTTCACATATTTTCACACTTTAAGTTACTTTTGCACAGCAGGATTTTTCCCTTCTTATACTTGTCATACCCAAGGCACTGTCACTGATGGGCTTGGCCATGGCCAGTGGTGGGTCCCTCTTAGAGCTGTCTGGAACTGGCTTTATCAAACATAAGGGAAGCCACTCCTGTTGTTGCCCCATTACCAAAATCTGTCCACACAAAATCAATATAAGGCTACAGCAAAAATGAAAATAAATGACAGGATGTTCTAGAAGGTATTCTTTTACATATTGGAGAGTGATGATAGTAAGGTTGAGTGGCAATCTGCAGAAAGTTCTTTTTCCCTTTGAGGGAAAAGATTCATTATAAGTAATCTAAAAAAAAAAGGATTCATTATTTGAGTACATGAATGCAAGCGAGAGAAAAGTCAATGTTAATGCTTAAACTGTTATGTAATTCACTATTCCTGAAACTAAAGTTTAGAAATCAGATTTGGCACACTGCATGAAGTTTCTTACTCAGAAAAAAAAAAAAAATCCATTGCTCTACTAGCAAGATGATTTTTATTTCTAACAATATAAAGTGCTCCTCTGTGTGACATTGTGGTGCCCGATTGACCATTGGTACAAGAGACAGAGAGGGCTCTTGGTAAGACAGTCTCTGGTGCCAGACTTAGTGGTGAGGGAAAGAAGCCTCTCCCAGGATGCCATGTTCAGTTATGGTGATGTACCCCAGTTATGCTCCCCTGGTTGGCTCCGGGTGTTTGCCACACCCCTGTACTTAAGATCAAGCTGTCACGTGCTCAGGGTCATTTGCTTCTAGAACCCTTCCCAAGTTGTAGCAATACATTGTTTTCTGTGGAACTCTGAACAAGGACCCTTCTCAGCTCCTCACCATTGGCTTAATATTACTGAAGCCATCCCCAGTCTGTGCGTTCATGTGTGTGAGCCACAGCGCTGGTGAAGGCTCAGTAATATGACATCAAAAACTTTTCCCTGAAAGCAAAGTGTTTAAGTAGAATTCAGAACTAGATCAACAATGGTAGATCCAAATGCTGCATGGTATAAGCAGTTATTTGAACATTTCCAGATTAGAATCTTTCACTTTACAAGCATATTTTATAAATATGGAGGGCCTGTTGGCTGATTATTTTCTATCACATCTGTTTGGATGGCATCGTGCCCATTCACAAACTCATCAAACCCTTGCCCAAGGGCAAAGCTACTGACCAGGTAAGCACTAGTTAAACAAAGGCCAACAAAGAAGGTACAGTAGACTAAATTAATATTCTGCAAGGTAAGGAAAATAGGAAGCTTCATAGATCAAATATAGAATAGCCTTTTGTTATATTGAATGTGAAGCTTGGAGGAGTGACAAAGAGTTTTTTTTCTGAGATAACGATATGGAATTGGTGAAATGTTATCTGAGATAACAGGCAACACTTTGCTAAATGTATCATGGTAGGTGCAAATATGTGTACAAGTAAGTACCAAAACAAATATTACCTTTGCTAACAAATTATTTTGAAAAGAAAATAATGGTGTCACTAGTAAGATCAATAAGCAAGCAGATGGTGATACATGTATTTGGAGTATTTCACTCAGCTAGCATTTGAAGCCCTTTAATTAGTTCAGCTGTCCAAGCCTCTTTCTCCCCCATATCATCCTTCACTTATTATTGTCAATAGAAGAGGAAATATTAAAATTATTATCATCACAGTATGAAAAAAGTGAGAAAAAATGACAGAGGTCATAAAACAAGACTTTAGAAATGCCCTGGATAAAACACAATTTTGTTTGCAGTCATGGAATACAATTTTAGAGAAAAAAATTGAAATTGATGGAGTGTTTAAAACTACTGTATAAAAAGAAATGAAGATTGATCTGGATAGCTAAAGATCAAACAAAAGCAGAATAAAATTGTGTTTATAATCACAATAATGGGCTGTACTTACTCTATTTTAAGTTATATTAATAAACAACACAAGAATTTAACAAGACCATATAAATACTGTTGATGAAGGTATTAGGAATAATTGCTATTAACAATCACAATAACTGCTGTCTGGAGAAAAATTCCTGGGTTGAAGAAAAATGGGGTTTTCATTTTAGTTTTCTACATTTCTTTCACCTTAAAACAGCTCTTTCAACAACTCTTTCATTTGCAATGCTAGCAAGTAAACAGAATCCAATGCTGGTTCTCGCATCAGCCTTTCTGAACTTTCTACACATGGATTTTTGTATTAAAAAAGTAAAGAAGGGAAGTGACAAACTCCATGCATACTCCCTGAACTTAACATGCCTATGTCAATTTCTGAGTCTAATTAAATGAACTATTATATTAACAATGATTTAGTGAGTACACTATTTCATTCCTTCTTTTAAAAAGTTCAGCTACTTTGCCCTGGAATGACTCTTCTGCGCTTTATGGCAAAATTACCTATCTTCCTCAACATGAAGATGTGCCCATGATGTTCCATACAATTTCAGTGCGCATGGACTATCTGCAAGCATGTAAAGGAATCTCACTTCTGCTCTAGTTTGTGCCAGTCCAAGTGCTGGCTGGTAACCAAAGCAGTCAATTTTCATGCTTGCATCAGTGATTGTCTTCATGAAAATATTTGCATATTTGTTTTGTAAGCAATTTTGCAACATAGATTTTTTTTTTTTCTAAATTAAAACCAAGGACAAAAACAATTGTCTCCAATGAATTAAAGTAAAATTTCAATCTATGAATAGAATTAAACTTTACCTACCACTGCTTTTTAAAGTATAATAAAATAAATAGCTTGTGTTGCAACAGAAGATTAATCCCAGAAAATAATGGTAAAGTTCTGGTAAAAATATCTTATTCATAGCTCTGTCTTCACAAGCAATATCAGAGCAAGTCCATTAATCCCAATAACTCATATTATACCTCACTAAAATTAGAAGATATATGTCAGTTGACAGACAAAAAACATATACTGTTACTGTCTTGCTTTTATCATATTTTAATGTAGACTATACATTGAAAATCCTAGTTAAGGCTCTAGTCACCATCAGCAAGACAGTGTGAATATATGGGCATGAGCAGATGCCAGGCAAGGTGATGCAATACACTTCAGACCTCCACAATAAAAATTTTAACTGATTTGTGGAAGAATTCTTCCAATATGGATTTTGTGCTGTCCTGCATATTGCCACAGGCAGCTCTCAGTCTGCTTAGAGCAATTTAAATATTTCAATAAATTGAGCAATACCCTGGATAAAATTCCCATGATTCTTCTCCTCTCCAAGGTGAATAACCCCAAATCTCTCAACCTCTCTTCATAAGAGGGGTGTTCCAGCTCTGTGATGAACTTAATGGCCCTCTTTTGGACACATTCCAACAGGTTAAAAATTTTCCTCTGTTGGCAGCCCTAGAGCTGAACACAGTACTCCAGGTGTGTCTCACAGGAGTGGACTCGAAGGGCAGAGTGACCTCAATTCTTGACCCACTGGTCATATTGCTTTTGATGCAGCTCAGGATGTGGTTGTCCTTCTGGGCTGCCAAGTGTACACTGCTGGGTAACGTTGAGTTTTTCATCACAAACATTCTCCAGTCCTTCTCAGGGCTGCTTTTGATTCATTTACTACCCAGTCTGTATCTGTGCTCGGGACTACTCTAACCCAGGTGGAGGACTTGGTGCTTGACCTTCTTGAACATCATGAGATTCTCGTCACCTCTCATGAGGTTCTCATGTGGCCACCTCTCAAGCCTATCATGGTCCTTCTGTATAGCAGCCCTTCCACCCAGTGTGTCAACCCTACCTGCAGGAACTCAGCACTTCCATACAACAAATCATTATCATTACACAGAAGCTTTAAAACTCTCTAAAATATGCATCACCTCTTTGGGCATCATGTGGGAACTCACACATCTTCCAATTTTTATATAATGCCTACTTATCACCTCTTTTGTGTATTTTGCTTATTTATATATTCTACCAACTTATACATACTTATGGATAACCTGTACAGCTCACTTACTTATACATAACTCACAACTTACCCACTTTACTCTATTTTTACCTAACACAGTACATACACATTTTACTTATACTTTTCACTTAATTAACACAGTACTTCTACCCAACACACCACTTATACATTTTACAACTTACCCATAATACAGTACATACACATTTGGCAACTGCTTTTCTTGAGATCACAGGTTACTTGATTAGCCCCTTTACTTTGTTCAAGAGCTCCACACACACTTTTCAGATAATAAGATTGGTTCCTAATTCAGTGCAGCACAGTCCTCTTTATCTATTCCTTGCTGTCTTGGTATTTAGTCTTTCAGCTTCTCCTTTCCCAAATCTTTTTCAGTTTAGCACAGTTTATCTTTCAGTCCTTGATGCTCCAGATCCAGGGATGCAGAGTCAAGATGATGACAGCAAAAAAAATCCATCCAGTACTCAGCAGCCAAATTAGTCCAGAAAAATCCAAACAACCAGACACGAAAGGACAGCAAGCATACATAAGCCCATCCTACCCCTCTCTTTTCTTCTTCTCCCTGACTGAGCCCTCTGACTGGGCTTAAAAACCCTCCAGGAGCTGATCTGCTGCAGCTGAAGGTGGACAGCCAGGTGAAGCTGGTGAGGGTAATTCCAGCCTGGTCTCACTCTGTGGGCATGACTACAGATGGTTTGGCTGGGGCACACTATCATGGTTCAAAACACCTTACAACACATACCACACAATTACATGTTTTCAGGCAAACCTGCTAAGGGTACACGCAATCCTACTGTCCGTGTTGCTGACAAGGATGGTAAAAAAGTGCTGGAATCCTTTCCACTTAAGAGATATTTGACATTTTTCAGATTTGGTCCAGGCAGTTCTTAGCTTTTAGCAGTCCAAATTTGCAACACCTTCACTGATCCATTTAACAACTCCCTAATGAGAAATGCTTGCAATCGGCAAGGTAAGTTTGCATAACAGGCCACTTCAAGTACTTGTTAATTATTCATTATTTCTTGCTGCCTGTATTTTTAAACTCCTGTCCTCAGTTTAGTTTGGGATCCTTACTCAGCATCTGGATACTTATTTATTTCCCTACCCCTGGAATGTACGTAAGAGTACATGTCTTACTAGAAAAGGCACAATTTATTTGTCTTCCTTGAAGTTTTGTGCAGAAATTTCTTTCTGTACTGTTTCTACAATTACTATATAGAATTCTACTTAAGGTTGAGCTTAAGGAAAATCTATGAGAAGAAGCTGTGGGGTTTTTTCAACACACATATATATATAAAATCAGAAATCAATTTTTGTGGATTAAGTTCTTGAAAATACAATTTTTAAACTTTTTTTTTTTCCTAACTCTTTTCTTCTGTGAGTCATGGAATATGAAACAGTTATGGTGAATTTAAAAATAATGACACAATCTGACATTTCGTGTGAAATAGAGAGTAGACTATTCAGGCATTGTTGAATCTGGTAACCGGGATAAGGCAAGGTTTTTTCAGTTCCCTGATCCTAAGTCCCACCAGTAGAGAGGATAAGTTTATGTCTTTGCTAAACACTTAAAATCACATCTATGCAATACACATCCACTTGCAAGTACAGCCAGTGAACAAATTAACACAGTCAGGATACACAGCACTCATACAAACACAAACAGCACCAGCAGCCTTGTTCCATTCTCTCCTATGGCAGTTCAGGATGAAGGTAATCTACTAGATCTCCAGACTGTCCCTGTATCCTGTTTCTCCTCAGTTGCTGGCATCTTGTCATGAGAGTCACAGAGGCCTGAAGGTCAATGTGTATGGGTGTACACACATGCTCCACCTACACACACCCACACTCTTGGATCTGCCTGTCTCCAGCTGCCTCATTCATGCACACACACATGCAAGTGTGTTTCTGAATTGACCCAACAGCTGCTCTACCAGTTGACTTAGACCGACTGGTCCCTCCAGTAGCCAGTCTGCAGACCATCTCTTCTTGTGCTTATCTGGTCTGGTCCAAATTTAGGGCTCCCAAGACTTTTATCCAACCGGCTGACTAGTCTGACTTGCTGGTACCAGCGAAATATGTTCCCCTCTGGCCTATGATCCTAGTTCATCTTCTGGCAAATAAATCTCTGGATACACACACAGACACACACACACACACAGACACAGGTACATAGAATATATGAAATAACGTCTCACCCAGGAAAAAGGTTAGAAGTGGAATTCAAGATAACAAAACTGTTCATCAGGTGCAGAACACGGTCGGACATATGTACTGACCAGTAGCCTGTTCAACACACAGCCATACCTTTTACCCATCAATTTTCTCATGATTTATCCCTCCCAAACAACTGCAATGTTTCCTTTTTCCTTCCTTTCATTGTTCTTCTAAATATCCCATATGTCTTGTACAATCCCAAATTACACTTCCCCTGCATCTTATGATGTGTCCCATACCCACTAGGCAGTAACTCTTCTCTGCTTGTGAGGGGATCTGGAGAACATCTTCCATTTACTCATGGTAATGAGTGTCATTACTGACTCATGAAGTTGTCCATCCTGGAGGAGCAGAACCAGGGTTCTTGTTTCTCAAATTATGTTATGAGGATTCCACTGTTTGCCATTGTTCTTCATGCTTGTGGAGAAGAATCTTTTATCATATATCCTGTAACATCATGAGACTATTTTTTGGCCTAAAACAGAGTCACTAAATGAGAAAAACTAGGGCATTAGAAAAACTTTGGCTGAGATGCACAACCTTCTTGCAGATGTGACAAGCAAATGCTGCTGAAAAAGAAGTATTTTAGTCTTGTGTTTAAAAATAGCATCAGACTCCAATATTCTGCAATAAATTTGGGGATGAAAATCATTGGAAAAGGGATTTACTGACAAGAAAATGAGCAATTCAGACAAATAATACTCATGAGATCCCTCCACACTTCCCTTCCTTTTCTTCCTCTCTTCTTCTCTATAATTACTTCCTTTGTTATGTCTCCCTTTTCTTTTCTCTTCTTCCAATATGGACAGTGAAATTTTTAAAGATTTTTACACTGGTTTTACCCTCTCTGTCTATCTACATTACTTATTGGCAGTTAAATAGTCCTTTCAATCTCTGCCTCCCCTGAAATATCTTTGAAACTTGAGATTCTGTCCTTAGCATTGAAAAAAAAAAATGGATATAAGTTTTGCTGAAATGTAACATGGAAGCAATTTTGAAACATTTACAGATTTTTTTTCATTACTTCTTTCTAGCTATCCAAGAGCAGAACAGGAATTAGAAAAGATTAAATGCCCATTTTGCAAAGACTTCCTAGGGTGTTATTTTATTTGGTGATATGACAGGGTGCAGAGATCAGTGATAATGTGGTACCTACCCGTATTACAGATTAAATAAAAGAAGTGTAGTTAATTGCTGTGGGATAATGGCCCATATGCTTTATAATGCAACAAAAATAAATGAATGCATAATGTATTTTATGCATGAAAAGTAAATGGAGGTAAACCCCATACTATAAACATTGTTCAAGTGGCATTTGAACAGTATAAAACAGAGAGAAAAGAGAAAATTTAGCCTCAGGGAGGAAATAACATCCAAAATCCTACTGCAGACTGAGAGAATATTCTTTGAATAGCCTTTCAGAGGGTAAAGCATAAGACATGATTATGTTAAAATATTATGAATTTTTACAGACATCTGTTTCAAAAGAATCCTGAATTCGTAGTGAGATGGGAAAGAAAATATTTACAATACTTTTATAGCCTTCTAGTCCTGAATTTTGTTTCTGACACTTTTTCTTGGTATGTGGACAGCTGAAGACCAACAGTGATAAACTCTAAGTTAGTTCCAAGTTCTTCCAAAATCCCTCCTAAAAAACACTCTTCATATGTTGCAGCTAGAGTTGCATTCAAACTTTACAGCCTGGGATTAGAGTTCTCCACAGTCACACATATTCTGGGAAACTTCAATGATCCCCTTTCCTACAAATCATACTTCTCATATTAATTTTTGGAGGAAAAGTATGTGGTGATGGTCTGCTAGTAAGTAACTGTGAAAAGATGAAGTCTCCAGATGGTTCTCCAGAACTAGGACAACTTTCTGAGATGCTATGAAACAGATCCACATGCATTCAGTTCTGTGGTCAAAATAGACAAAAAGAGAGCTTTATAGCATAATATCAAAATATCTCTCTTAAATGTTCCTAGGAACAAATGTAACCCTCTTCAAACAGGTGCATAAAATACCTTCTAGCACATTGTCTTTTCCATTTTTTTTCCCTTAAAAAATTTTTCAAAATGAGATGACTACAGTTTTTTCTTCATAATGTCCATTAGTTGTAGATAATAAAAATATAAAACAGATATGCCTTTTCCTCTGCTTACTATGGATACTTCATCAGAAAATTTATTGAGAGAGATTGTTAATTTGAAGCTACTCATTTACTCTGTCTGTGAGCAGGCTACTTTGTGATCTGTGAAATTAAACTGACAAAGAAAAAGAGTAAATTCTATCCTGTAAAACATTCAAATATTTTCCAGCTGAAAAAAAAAAAAAATGTGTGTAGAAACTTTATTCATTTTCAATCATCTGAAATTTAGTCATATTTGGACATTGTGACAAAACAATCCTTCTGCATTCATTCCTGTGAAGAAAGACGGGGCTTACTCTCCCAAGGAGGCTCAAAATGGTTAATCCTCTTTTGCATATTTATACCAACATACACAGAGATGTCCATGAGGTCTAGATACCTGTGTTTTGGTGAAGTAATATTCAGTTCACCATCCAAATATATATTTGAGAAGTACTCTTTTTTCTTTTTTTTTTTTTTAATTGAAGAATGAATTTTTAAATGGAGACAAAGATGATGATGGAAGTGTTCTCTAATGTGCCAACTGCTTTTCACTTATTCTTGCAGTGCAAAAGAAAGCATTAGTGCAAAAGAAATATCTAGATTCAGACATTAAATACAATGTTTAGAGGAAAAAACCCTCTTAGTGGATTTGAAAATTTTAAGTTTAAATGCAGGCAAGCTATGAAAGCTGTATATCCTTCCTGAACAGAAAGTTGAAGACATAAAAGATGTGTTTAATAGCCAAGAGGTCTGGAGGGCAGGAGCTAAGCAGGGTGGTCACAGGAATTTTACTTTTGAGAGGAAGAGAAACAATGTGAAAAAAGTGATGATACCCCAAGGAAAACTAACAGTAGTCATTGTTAAACAATCAATTTATGAATAAAATATGACTTTCCATAAAACATCTAATTATTTTGAAATTAATCCACTCCACCTCTTTTTAGACAAAATTAGGAAATCCTAAATCTGTTATAGGATAACCTTGTATATAAATTCCAGGAACAATGATATTTGAACTTAATTAGCCAAAACAGAATGGTGAATTTTTTCTTTACTCTCCCTTATACCTTTCTCAAATTTAACTTCAATATAATTTTTTTTTTCATAGCAGATATACCTTTCTTTTTGAAGTTAACAAAATTGTAAATGTTTTACATTTACAGAGTAAACTTAAGTTATTTATTTTCATTTAAACTATTATTTTGTTTAAGATGAAACAATATATTATTTAGCTGTGCAACCCACTTAACTTGGTTTTCTTGACTGTAAATTGTTCAAAGTCTTGTCATATGAGGGGAAAGCACAGGGTGACAATAATTTACATCAGGCTTTCTTTTTCTGAAATAACCTAATAATAATATTTTTCTTTGAGACTGAATTTCTAAATTATACTTATTATTCTGATAGCTTGTTTTGCTTTTGCTTTGATTCACATAATGTCCAAGGCACATCCATCTTTTCTGAAAATAGATTTAGAGAAAGCAGTTTTCTAATACCTGCTGTTAAAAGTTTTCAGTCTTAAGGTTCATAATAATCAGACTACCCAGTGGATGCCAGGAAGTGTAAAGCATCTTCTAGAAAAGTACTGTACTTTTTGCATTTTTCTACTTCATTTTTTTGTGGATCTTCTGAAATAGATTTTATGAGAAATTTTTCAATTGGTGGGCATCTGCATAGTCCTTTATGTAAATTTAGAAGGTCAACATAGACTACACTGTCCAAAGTATGCATGGAAGTTCAACATACTTGAAAGTATTGTTTCCTCACGTTTTAAGCAAGAGCAGCATGAAAATCCATTGAAGATTTGTTTCTAAAAGTAGCAAATTCTTGAGATATCTTGAAATAGATATTTCTCTTTTAAAGTTTTCTCTTTTAATAAAGAGTTCCTTGAATACACAATGACTATATAACTAGTCAAAATCAAAATTAATATCACCAGGAAAACAAACAAGCAAAATAAATGTTTGTTTGTGTTTTTTTCTTTTTTACTTTATTTAGAAACAAAAATATTTTCATCTTTTGCAGTTTTCTTGCATCAGCCACTAAGATTGTCTCACCTGCTAGAAGCCTAATATTGCAAATTAAACACAGTACTGAATACAAAGATAAATATAGTCATCAGCCTCATGTAGCTACCTAAATATGTTTGTATTCTGTGTCATCCATTTTTTATAAACTGTATCCATCCACCCTCCTCCCCAACATTAGCCCCCTCTCTGAATGTGTTTCCCTGTTGGTGTATACAAACATAGTGTGTTTGACATATTCAGGGCATGCTGAATTTATTCGACTTGCACAGATTGTTGGCACCAGCAACAGTTCTGATTTACACCCAATATATTATATATTTCATTTATATTGGACTAGCGATGTGCATACTACAAGTTTGGCAGTTCTGGTTGCCCTGTGGCCTTGTCAAAACTGCAGGTTCGGAACGTGTCAGAAGTGTGCAAGCTACACTGGAACATATTTTAAACGTAGAAAAAAATGAAATATCTTGGCAAACACAAACATATGGTAGGCTCTGTCTTATTTCCTGCGATCTTACTTTCTCATTGAAAATGAAGAAGCTGCAGGACATTGACTGTGCATTAGCTTCAGAAGTGTTACCTAGGAAACTCTTCAAGTCAGAAATCACAATCATTCTGTTCTGCTGCTTTCCATTTCAATACAATCATAGAATCTTTAAGGCTGGAAAAGACTTCCAGCATCATTGAGTTCAACCTTTGACCAAGCACCACAATCAATGTCAACTAAACCACAGCAGTAAGTGTCACATCCGGTCTTTTCTTTAACACTTCCATGGATGGTGACTCCACCACTTAACTGAGAAGCCCATTCCCTCTCAATGAAAAAGTTCTTCTTGATGTCCAACCTGAGCCTTCCCTGGCCCAGCCAGAGGCTGTTTTCTCTTGTCTTGTTGCTAGTTGCCTAGGACAGTTCTACTTCACCATTTCTCCACACATCACAAACCCAAGATAATACAAAGGCCTAATTTTTTTACAGCATACATATAGCCATGTCTTGAATGTCCTTTATTGCAAATGCATTTTTTTTTTAATTATTCACTTGCAAAGCATTACTCTAGTATTATTTTTCATTCTTATTTTTCTAAAACAGCCTATATAGCCTCTTATATTTTCTTACTCCAATACAAGACAATGCTAAATTGCACAGGTATGCAGAATTGATAGGTTTTCAAGAAACTGAAGGCCAGTCAGCAGTTTGCACTGGATGAGAATGATAACGTGGTGGTTCTGCATGGTGGAGTGGGATAGTGAGACAGTGCCAACTGATATTCAGGGGAAGGGGAGCAGCAGGGAGCAGAGATGGGGATAGGCCTATGAAAGGGGTTGGTAGTGTGTAAAACAGGACTTGTCAGTGTGCTTGTCTGGCTGAGCCCTGTGCTTGATCACTGCAGTCTGTCCTGTCTTCCTATTAATTCTTCCTGTTAATTCTTTTCTTAACTGTCTCTCACTATAATCTCACTCTATATTCTGTGTGTGTATGTGCTGCAAGGACACGGGAGACCTGTGTGTGTATGAGTGAAATTTGGGAGTAGCTACTGGAGTCGGACCAAGAGATGGGCACTCCTGGCCATTGGTATCAGCTACAGGAGAGCAGCAGCTGCAGCTGTAGCTCACACCTGAGTTTTAGGGCATGGGTCTGACCTCCAGCTACTGGGGCAGGAGAGATTCTGGGATGGAGCAACTGGAGAAGTGACAACAGTCCTAACATCCCTACCACAAACCATTGTCATCTTCACTCGCTTCTGGATGATTAACTGTGGAAGTATTTTTAGAGAAATAACAACGCCATAGGAAAGTATAATCTTTCACTAGTGCCCTAATCTTCTATTCCCAAAACATTGATGCCATTGGATTTGTTTGTTACACTGAAAATCTTGCCGGGGAAAAAAAATGAAGCATACTTTATAGGTGGAGCTGTCAGTCTGCTACTGACAGTCCGATCTGTGCTCTAATTATACTGGCCCACATAATTAGTTCAGTTACAGAAATTCCTGGTTTAGAGCACTGCAGTAAACTACAGGAACACAAGTCCTCCTACCTGGAGGAATGTGAAGTTTGTGATGGAGTTCTTGTCTCTTTTCTTGAAAGAGCATGATTGTGATGCTGACATTGAACCTTACTTTCTCCCTGCTCTGGTGGTCATGCTTGAAGATCCAGGTGTGAATTCCTTGCTCCCTTTTCCTGCCTTCAGGAAGTCCCTACATGGGAGAGGAGCAGAAGAGAAGAACCAGCTCCTATCGGTCAAGGGACCCTCTCAGAGACACCTGCCCTGTCCCTGCTGTGTCCGGTGACAGGGGATGAGAATCCTGCTGGTCTTTAAATCTTCAGAAGCACACAGATCTTGTTTGAAATCATGCTCACCACTTCATACAGTGCATGGTAAAAATTACAATGACCAAACTATTCCTTTTGTTTTCCACAGTTCCTGTTCCATTTTTTATAGCTACAAACACAGAAAAGGAAAACTGTTTCTATGGGAATAGATGAATATTTGCTAAGAAAAATTTATTTGTGTATTTTTAGCATTATACCACTAAAATACTGATTGCCTAGTACTGAAAAATATTCACAGAAATAATAAACCTACATCATTATTCTTGCAAAATTATGTTTCTTCTCTTTTGGGTGGGTGGAGGTGATTTTAAGTAGAAGGGTCCTTTGACAGCAGAGGTTGTGCGTAGCTCTCATAACACCTATTCTGAAAATTGATTACTTGTGGTAAAAATTTCTTTGAAACACCTCTAAAGGTGGAATATTTCAAGATTTATGACCATGTTTGTCCTGTCTATAGGTGCAAATTCCCTATTGTATGAAGCCATGCAAGGAGAGCTGAACCACAGCATTTTGACAGAGAGAAAATCTATTAGTTTTCTAAAGAATATCATTACACAGATCAATTCCTCATTTGCTGTCTTATCCTATAACTTCTCCCATAGACTAAACCTTAACAAAAATTTATTTCTGTTGTCTCAAGGAGAAGAAGAAATAATTCTTCACAGACATTGCTACTTTCTTTTAAGGTTTGAAAACTGGATATGCAAATAGGTTCTGTCAAATGCTAGTGGCAATGTACTATATATGTACTCTGAATTTGTAATTATTATTTGCCAGCTTTTATTGTTGTAGCAACCAATTCACTTCAGTTGGAGGTTTGTGCTACTTCTAGCATTGCAGCTTGGTAGAGTCTGAATATTTGACCTTTTACCATTACTAATTTCATGCATCCTCCTAAATACAACATATAACAACAAAGGATTCTTTTTTGGATGAAATGTCCAGACAACACTCTCATCTATTCAAAAGGATTTTTTTCTGTCTTAGGCAGTGCAACATTTCTGCAGCATATTTATCTAGGTATTCATTTTTCAGACTGACCAGAGGGAAAAAAATTAAAAAAAAATAAAATTAAAAAAAAGTAAAAAAAAAAAAAAAAATTAAAAAAAAAAAAAAAAAAAGAAAGCCTGGAGAAACACAGGTATGTAGTAAAATATCTATTTACATTCACTGGAAATTCTTTGGTCTACCTCTGCAATTATTTTCAACTGAGTAAAAAGAAGAGTGAGAAGCTTCAGGGAGATAAGAATTTATGATCTTTAAACTCAACAATCTTATATTCCAAAAGGAGCGTCCTTTATTCACAGGTACTTCTTTTTATAAAGTGTTTGAAAAACATGAAAATCCTTAAGAATTACATAATATGGGACATTTTATGCTTATATAATTACACTTCATCTGGGGTTAATACAATTCAGGTAAAATAGTATGTATTTTTGTTGGAGACATTTTTATTGGTTTTTTATATCAGAAGGTATTTTATAAAAACAAACACTAAATTATGAGCTTTTAATATAAAACAAATTCTAGAGACAGTAAGTGTCTGGCTTTTTTATTATTACTGTAGGAAGAATGTTTATAAGCAACATTTATTGATACTCGTTAGAAAATCATGAATCTTCCATTTGCATTATATCTTGAGAGAAATTAAATCTAAGTTGTTTTAAATCAAGCCAGCTTAATAGGTAGTTGAATCATGTCATAGATATAATTTCTGTCTTGCAGTGTCTTAAAAGGAAGTGGTGTCACTCAGAATTAATTCAAAAACCAGACACTGGATTGTCTTTGTCATTAGCTTCCCTTGATTTTGAAATTAATCTGAATTTGCTTTAATTCTCAGGTAGGCAAAGTAAAGAAACAATTTATTTACATGCTTAACACACACCTCAGACATATCTACAACACATTTCTTTTCCACTGTTAATTCTTTGCTAAAAGTGACATGATTATGACTTCATAGAAACTCAGAACATAAATATGCTAAAACATACAAAATTGTGTCAACGTTGAACATATTACCTTCAAACATTCTTGCCTTCAAAGACCTAACTTAAAGGAAAAAAATGTTGTTGGCTGACCAAGAATATAGGACATCTAATTATTCAAAACATATCTATATATTTTTATTCAAAAACTTCACAGCATCTCCCACATGAAGTAGTTTCAGGTAAACATCCCGCATTAAGTTCTAGTTGTTTAAGCATTGCTGTCCTCAGGAAGAGTAATTTTCCTCCCTTAATAATAAATCCATTATAATTTAGTTAGGAGATAGTAGTTTAGTGACTGTAAAGAAAAAGAGAACCATAAATTTTGAGTATACAGTTAATGCATCTGAAGAAATTGATTAGATATGATTTATGTGTTGGCAGTATTACACCATAATGCTGGTGAAGTAGATTTTGAGTTCATTACATGAGTCAGAGCAAATCACCTAAGCATGCATTAAAACTGGAAAATGAAAGTTTCTAAGTCATGTTTCTCTATGACTTTTCTGTTTTCTTTAGAAGTTATTAAGCATTCCTCATCTCAGTATCACTCTTCATACAACTTAATCAATATTACTCTCAGTAGGTAAATTATATGCAAAAAAATCCTGAGGTTTTTTTAGCTACATGAGATGGAAATATCTTGCAATCACCTGTTGTTAGCAATTTCAGAATCCACTAGGATTTCAACAAGTACATTTCCTGTATGACATTCCCTTATGTCCAGATCTAGGTGGGTTTACAAAAGATTTATAAGCACATCTTTAGGATGCAACACTAGATATGGGGAATATATTGGACTGACTTCCATGACCTGTGTTCTTTCACTGATGGCTCTCTGAAATTATTGTGGCACTATACTGTATTGACATATATGCAAGACATGAATAGAAATGGACAAGAAAAAAATCCATATCAAGGTCTAAAATTTCTGATAGACTATCAGGAGGATCATTTACAGGAACACCAAGTTGTTAGTATTTGAATTTAGGTGTCTAAAATCTGCTGTTCTTAATTTGCCATTAGGAGATTTAAATGACAAAACAGATTTAATTCCTATTCACTTCTTTGGTTTTGATGATTTTTTTGAGGTTTTTTTTTTAGTTCAAAAAAATGTAAAGTATAAACTGCAGAAAAATTGACACCTCAAGCCTAAATATTTTTAGTTATGTGTTGAACTCATTGGAAAACTCATTTCTTTCAGTAGTTTCTTCTGAAGTCAAGTGTGTTCTTGACTTCAGTGACCCAGTTTGAAAAAGTACTGCCTGGCCTGTCTACTGGTAGATGGGATTTTGAGAATAATTTTTTTTTTCTCTCATTTTCCCTGGAGAGATCCTAGGTGTCCTAACTTTTGCTGAGCTATCGTTCTACAGAAATGTATTTTTTATCTCTGTTGCTAAGTCTCATCTCTTCAAAAGGCAGTTTGGTGTTTTCAACTCCAGTTAGAAATTGCCAACACAAAACTACATGTGAAGGGCTTGTTTTCAACATCCTTCTGTTTTTTTAATTTTTCTAATAGTGGCTTGCTATACATTAAATGAGACAGAAACATTTAACATTTTATTTATTACATGGAAAACAAAGAATTCCGTTTAACACCCTAACAGGGCCTTCAAAAGTTCTCAGTTTTCTTCACTGACAATACTGATTTAATAACACCTAGATTAGGAATGCAAAGAACTAGTAAGCAGTAAGAAAGTAATCTTTAATGTTACAAAGCCAAATTTAGAAATTTAATGTAGGAAGTTAAAAATGGTTTACAGGTTTGTTTTACCTTCGGATAGCTCCACCTTCTCCAGCCTGAGGACCTCATAACGAATTTCTCAGTGTAATCACAGAGCCTTTTGCTGGGAAATTCAGGCAAAACCCCATCTGCTATTCTGTCTATTATTCTTTTCAACAGAAAAGAAATAATACAAGTTTGGTATACCAGAATTTTTTTTTTAAAGCACAGATAAAGTATAAAACGAGCTACAGAGCAAAATAAGAATAAATTATTTAGGTTTTTCCCTATCTCTCTTCTGGAATTATTTTCTGGCTATGAACCATAGTGTGGGTGGATAATATGGCCATAACAGAAACTAATTTAGCAATGTGAAACACTCTAAGAATATGTGTACTTCCCCTTTCCACCTATACTCTTTCAGGATAGAGAATGAGGACACATTGTCCCATTTTCAAAGTCAGAAAAAACTCATCTCAAAGAACTTATGAAACACTTTTTCTTCTTTACTAGTGCTGATACTCACAGGAAGAGATGAACTACCATAAAATACATAGAAGACTTCAGAAACCTTATTATATTATTAAAAATCAAAACTAACAAGAAAAAACCAAAATAAAACAACCAGAAAACCCCCACAACCTATACAAACCACATTTAATTTCAGTATGATGCAAGTTAAACACACTGAAAGAAATAATGAAAGGTCCAATAAAGAGTTTAGTTATAAATACCTTGTGATCAATTATACTGGTAACTGGTAGCAAACCTGAGAAATAAAAAAAAAAAATCCAGACGAGGAAGAGTAAAAGTATCCTGACTTTTGACTTTTCCTGTGCAGAAATGCAGAAACAAATGGCCTTTTGTTTTTAATATGAAAGAATATAGATGAAGTTTTGCAACAATAATAAGACATGAAATGTTCAAGGAACTATTCTGAGGAAAATGGAAAAAACAATTTTGACAGTGAACTGTAGTTTTTCAGTAATTATTAAAACAATATACTTAAATGCATGTGTGTCTTCTAGCAGCTTAAATAATTTTTACAGGGGACTTTTCAGTGACCTTACAGCCATACTCACAAGTGGCTGCATTGTGTGAATAAAACACCAGTTTAAACGCTACTGAAGAAATATGGGATTCTATTAGGGACTCCCAAACAGCAAGCAGAAGCTGAGAGAAATAGCCTTGAAAGTGAAAACGTGGGACAATAGACAAAGTCCAAGGCTATAATCACAAATCACTGATGATTAATTACTGATCACCACAGGAACATAACCTTGGCAGATGGGCGGAACCTGTTTCAGGGTTAAAAACAGAAATGAAATCTCAAGCATCACTAATATATGCCATATAAAGTAAGACTTGGATGCAATATCAAGTTTATGGATGAGAGAACAAAGAGGAAGTAAGCAATCTTTATTAGCAAATATTTTAAAATTTGCATAAACAAATCCAAATGTCAGAAAGAAGGTTAATTAATGCACTTTTCCTTTAGGTGTGTACGTCAAAAATACCTGAAATACATGAGTTACTGAAAATATAGACTGAGATAAGATCTGAAATTAATTAATCTATATAGCAAGGACCTACCCTTATACAATGCCTAAAAAATATACCTTCCTGGTTTGACTGTGATCACTGATACATATGTAGAGTGTTTACTTTCCTCCTCCCCACAAACACTTGTGTATTGTGACATTGTGATTATATATGAAAGGTGTCCTAAGTTTTGTTATGAGATAATGTGTGACAGTGACAACTGTGGAAAATAAAAAGCTGTATTACATATGTTGTTTCCCCTACGGATTAGAAGAGTTAGGCTGATAAGGAATGAAGATGGCTTATTTTTGCATTTTTGAAAAAGCTATCCTTTTTCTTACTCTTCTTACTTTAAAGCTTATTTTTTAAAACATATTGATAAGTCATTTCTCAGATAAAAATTAGGCTGACAGATATATAATTCCTCCAGACCTCATTTTCTTTAGTTCTTAGGGCATGCATATTCTTTTTCTAGAAATTCTATAAAGTAACAAGCGTTACTTGAAATATCCTTTTGACTAGTTCTGTTGCTTTAGGGTCAATTTCCTTATGCTTTTTTGTACTTGAGATAACATAAAACTTTTGTTGCTTATTCTTTCTTCCTTCGGGCCCTTATTCTTATCTCCCTGTCTTATCTCCCTATTTGTATGCTATGGAGCATGTGATTAAAATTAGTCTTTTTTTTGTCAGTGATGGCTGAAACAAAAAAGTGTAACAAGTTACAAAGGACATTTGCATATCTATTACTTTTTTTCTGTTCCTCTTCTGGATTGTATCTGTACACTTCTCTATGTGGAAGGTTTCCTTGTTTACTCTTCTTTTACTAATAAACGTGAATGAATTTTTCTAGCTTTTTAACTTTAGTATTACTTACTTGATGTATTTCTTCTTACTGATCCTTTACAATATTTGTCTTTCAAATTATGCCATATCTTTTTGATTTTCCAGTCACTGACCAACTCTTGGTGCACTCATTTCAATATTACACTATTTTTATTTTGTAATGGCAGTTTGTCTTTATGTAATGATAGTTTGTCATTTCAAGATAATGTACCTCATTAAATAAATTTAAGTTCCTTTCCATGGTTTTAGCCCACAGTTTATTTTTCTAGGGATTCTATAAAATACATATTTCAAGTATTACCTAAAAATATGGGGTTTATTTATTCAACAGGACTTCAAAATGAACACTTAATTTATAATATTATCATTAGTATTTTAAAGGCATTTCTTTGCATTTAATTACACTTTAAAGTGTAGTCACAGTTGTCACTGCAAGAGTACTTAGGCATTGGAATAAGTTGCCCAGTAAAGTTGTGGCGTCACAGTCTCTGGTAGTGTTCAAGATGCATCTGGATATGACACTTGGGGATATGGTTTAGGGGTGATTATGGTGGTGCTAGGCTGACAGTTGCACTGGATGATCTTGATGGTCTATTCCAACTTTGATGATCCTGTGATTTTGTGAAATCTGTGGTTTGAAAAAAAGATTGTCAGTTTTTCTCATGTACCTGATACTTACTCTGCCACTTCTGAAGTTATAAAAGCCTCATTGTTTTACTGTTTGAATTGGTATTTTCACAGAACATTCTTGAGAGAACAAGGACTTAGCATCTCCAGTATTGTAGTAATAAAGAACTATTCTGATATTCTTTCTAAACAAAGAGTCTGTGAAAGAAAAATGACAAAATAAAACCTGATGTTATTAACTTGTTTTAAGCTACATTTCCAAAAAGATGATTCCAAAAGAGTGTTTTCTACTAAATTACTGCTATGATCATCACATACTTTTCTTTAAATGTTTCTATAACCTTACACATGAATTTACTAAGGCACTGGTGGCTGCTCCTCTTAGCAGCATTTTTGCATTTAATTTCGCTCTGTGGTAGAAGAGACACACATTGTTTTTCAATTACTATTAAGGATAATCCATAATATTTTCAGTTACAACAGTGGGTTGCAAACTGGACTAATGTGCAAAAATGCTATGATTTTTCAGGAGAATGTGGAAAAACAATTTTAGTGCAATTTAAGTGTTTAATATTAGTCGCATTAATAAAAATTCAGTCCATCAAGTTTATTGAGAAAAAAAAATTTGCCATAATAATTCCAGGAAGACTGAATACATCACAGAACAACAGTTTGTGAGTGAGAAAAAAGCAGTTCCTGCAAGATTTCCTGAAGACTTAAGATATTTTTATTGAACAGGTGTTATGCACACTAAATAATAGTGTCCATGGAGCTATCACTTCAACATCACCATGCATACAAATTAATTTTTTTTAAACAAAATAAATTGTAAAACATGCTTAAAATTATTGTATCCACTTATTTCTTTTCCATCAAAGCTTTGTTTCTCCTCTTATTTTTCTCCTCACAGCTGTTTCTCAGTATGAGAATTTATATCTTTGAAGTGTTAGCAGTACATCTTATATCTGCTGACAAAACCCAGAAGCAAGCAGATTAACATGGCCACTTGCCTCTTGTTTATTATTAGAGTATCTTTTAACCTTTCTCATATCCCTGCTTTGAGTCATTTCTTCCCCTGCAATTTAAAAAAAAAAAAAAAAAATTAAAAATAAGTAAAATTTTTCATCCTGTTCTGTTCTTCCTCCACTTTTTTTGTTATCTTACTTTTTGTTGTGTCCTTGAGGTCTTTGTGTCTCTGCATGGCTATACATAGAAAGCTTATACATAAAAGCTTATAAGTACACACTTTTTATTTGAATATTTAATCCACAGGACCTGCCTTAGAATAACATGTTCTTCAGGTGTTTCAATGACTTTTAAAGCATACACACCTGAACTGTGGATCACTATGCCTGGTTTATGCAATGCCCATCAGTCAGATGAAAACAAAAACAAGTATTTCAATGTATTTATGTCATTACCTCTTTAAAAATAATTATTTAACTCATATGATAAATAAAATTAATATTAAAAGCTTTTTATTTACTTGTTGACAGAACTAGGACAAACTAAAACAATCATTTGGGCCCAATTAATTATGACATTTTGCCTTTTGCCCTGACTAGCCCTAGCCACTGGGGTAAATAAAATCTAACACTGAATAGGTTGAATGGGCCAAACAGAAAAATTGTTTAATTGACTATATCTCTAGTTAATTCAAATAATGCCTTCATGTATGTTTCTTCTTTGTGAACTTAAGCAGTTGTATTTTGTTATATATAAACCTAAATGCACAGATAATTTTTTGATGGAACTTGGAGCTTCCATAATGCTTTTAGATACTCAGATAATACCCATGCCAGGTAATTTTTTAGAGGTTGTGTAGCTCATTTCTTCAGTTGTTTTTTTCCCTCAAGTTTTTGGGACCATTTGCATTACTTGTTACTGAAATACCCTGCTGTGAAATCCTGACACAATATGTATGTACAACACAAGAGTTACACTGAAGTCATCAAAATGGTGATGTACAATAGTTCAAACAAAAGGATATCAGTTCCTCCTTGTGAACTCCCTGAAACCCAAAAGAGGCAATTCCCTTCCTTTAAGAGACTTCCATAGGCGATGGAGTCTTAGAGGGACAGGATTCAAACCTGAATCTTTAACCTTTCAGGTATGTCACTAGGTTTCAGGAAGAATTTCTTCACAGAAGAGTTTGTCAAACACTGAAATGGGCTGCCCAGGGAGGATTCGCCATTCCTGGAAGTGCTCAAGACTTGGCACTTAGTGCCATGATCTAGTTGAAAAGGTGGTGATCAGTCAAAGGTTGGATTCAATGACCTTAAAAATTAATTCTATGATTTTAGGTTGCCTAGTTCTGTGTCCTGTCCAATCTTGAAAACCTCTATGAAGAGAAAATCCACAGTCTCAAGATATGCCAACTTGTTCCACTTCTAGACTATCCTTCTGGTGGAAAAGTCATCCTTTTATCCCATTTGAATCCTTGCTGTCAGAATAAGCTTATTCAAGCTCTGACAATCACAGAATCACCATACTTGAGGTTGAAAGGCACCTCAGGAGGTCATCTAGTCCGGTCGAGCAAGTCACGTAGTGCAAGAGGCTCAGCACCATGTCCAGACAGCTTTTGAGTATATCCAACGAAGAAAACTTCACAACCTCTCTGTACAACCTGTGCCAAAAGCCAGCGACCATCAGTAAAAAAAAGTGCTTCCTGATGTTCAGAGAGAACCTCTTGTGTTTCAGCTCTTGCCTATTATGTCTGTTCCTGTCACTGGTCACCACCAAAGCCTGGCTCCATCGTCTTGCACTCTCCCTTCAAGTATTATAGATATTGATGGGATTCCCCCTGGACTCATTTGGGCAGACTTCTTATATACAGAAGTGGTCCTTCTGGTGCTCTGTGTTCTCTTCTGCCCCTGTTCTGAGCAGAACTGAATTGTATTCCAGGGTAACAGTCTCAGCTCTCAACTTTTCTTATACGAGAGGTGTTTCACTCCCTATGATCTTTGGGGCCCTTTGCTGGACTCAGTCCAGTAGTTTCATGTCTCTTGTACTGCATAGTTAAACCTGGACAGGAAACTCCAGGTGTGGCCTCACCAGTGCTCAATGGATGTGGAGAATCACCTCCTCCGCCTCTGCTTTTGTGAGATCCCACCTGGAGCACTGCATCCATCTCAGTGGCTCCCAGCACAAGAGAGACATTCACCTGTTAGTGCAGGTCCAGGGAAGGGCCATGAAAATGATCAGAGGGCTGGAGTATCTCTCCTAAGAAGATAAGATCAGAAAGTTAGGGTTTTTCAGCTTGCAAATGCAATCCCATTTCACCTGCTTATGACAGTTTACAGATCATTGAGTTTCTAGAGCTTCCAGATTAGGTAATGTGTCAACCATAATGACCAATTTTAGTGTTCTTTTAACAGCACTACCTGTAGTGATTCCTAGTGATCAGTCCTGTAGGAATTGATAAGTGGAATATAAGGATAAGAATATAAGAAACTGCCGACAAATGTCATGGCTTTGAAAGAATTATTTCAATTTGCATTTCTCACCTTCACCAGAGATTATAGATTTCAACATATTATATGTATTCAAAAGAATTCCTTTTCCTGTAGCCTTCTGTCTTGAAATGCCAGAAGTATTATCACTGTTTCAAAAAATATTTAACTTAAAATAGGACAATTTTTATTTATATTTTTATTTTTTTATTTCAACATGTTGAACTGTGGCATAAAATAATGGTTTGGAGCTTTTTTTATAGAATAGATGCATAACAAAAGCACATATAAAAGCCACACTTACCCTTATTTTGGTTAATGTAATTTACCATGTAGCTTGTGAAAAACAAATTATATATTAGACATTATTAAAATACAAATTATCACTCTATATCTTACGGAGTAATATAGAATGTTATGTATGCTATGATAATCTAATGCTCCAATATTTTCACAGCTTTGAACAGAGACAGTTTCTTCCCCAAAAATAGAAATTTAAGTGCCAGAATCTGCACTCATTTGCATCATTATGTTTTATAATTAGTTGCTAAAAATCACTTGACAGGTGTTAGAACCAGTGCCTCACTCTATCAAACTGTATTATTAATTGTACTAGTATAATGATGATACAAAATAGGTAGTAACTTCTGAAAATAATAATATTATCTTTCTTCTTTGAATCATTTTGATGTAATTTTCCCTTAAACACTGATATTTTACTAAAGTATTTCTTTATCAGGTGCTCTAGACTACTTTCCTGAAGCTGTATGAAGCAGAACATTTCAGAGTTGAAGGTTGGAAATAATCAGTCTAGGACTTATCTTAGAGATTCTAAAAATATATAATAAAAAATAACCATAAATATTTCCAAAAAACAATTTTGGAAAAAAAAGAAAAAAAACTGGACATACTTAGCAATTTCGCTATTTTTTTCTGAGTTGTCTGCTTAAATTTCAACCTCTTGCTCAACAGTATGTGAAACTGGGAAAACAGTACCTGAACCTCAAATACTTGAATAATCTAGTTTTCTAGATTGGTTTTATTTATGCCTAGTTTGCTACCATTGTATTGTATTCAAATAGAAAAACAGAAATACAGACTGAAATTACAGAACTCCCCCTAAACTCCTCTCAGTTAAAAGTATATTGAGCATCCTATGTACTAGGAGAGGAGTTTCTAATAAAAGCAACACTGTTTTCAGTGCTCTAGTAATTTTAACAGTTATTTATTTTGTTCTTTGCTAATTCAATTAAACCCTTCTCAGAAAGACACACTATATTCTTGAAAAGCCAGATGGCTGCTGAGTACCTGTGAGCTACATAACCCTTACATTGTCTATTAACATCACCATCTCCTCTTTTATCTGTCATAGCCAACCCAAAATAAAGTCAGGAATACGGTATAAATTTTGTTAAAGAATGTAGTGGTATTCTACTGGATGCAGCGCTAATCCTGATAAATAAAATGTTGAGTTTCTGAATCTTGAACTGTTTCTATATTTCAACATAGGATCTGAGAGTGGATATAAAAAAAACCCCAAACCAGCAAGCTACACATTGATGTACTTTCTTAATACTTGCCTTTTCAGATTCTAAAATTTTGTATTTTTTACTTACTGGTATTTGTGCTTCTGCAGGGCACGTGAAGCCTGCATCCTTTTAATACACTTTTTCTATATGGATGAAGACCACCTCCTGAAATGTGAAATTCATGAGCCTTCACCCCCAGTCAGAGAATCTCCAGATATCAGACCCCACATATCTGAAGAAACAGTTTGTATTCTAAGTTAAATTAATACAAAAAGAATCAAATACTTAAATATTGAAGGCTAAAAGAAGACTTTAAACAACTAAAATCTACTTAGTAACTTGTCAGGCATGTAGAAGCTCAAATGTATCAATCCATGGCACCAAAACAAGTTCAAGTCATCAACTAGTTGTTTTTGCTTAAGCCATTCCAAAGTCACAACTCTATCTACCCTGTGAGGAGTTTAGAGGATCTAACGTCATCCTTGTAAATTCCATTTTTAGAGATGGACCAGTAGCTTTCAAATATTGAAAAATAATATTCATAGTGTTTAATGATAATTTGCCTATATTTATACTGCACAAAGGTAGCGGTGAACAGTTTTATTGAATGCTGGTCCGTTCCATTCCTGACTATCTCTACCTACTTTTGGTCCAGATATGAACTGTGTTAAATCTAACTTCAAGTTGTCCCCTTTATTTTTCCGTTTCCTTTTTTTTTCCTCCTTTTTTTCTTCACTCTGAAGCAACATAGCACATTTATTCATCTGAACTGTGATCGTGTAAAATATTATCTTTAGTGTGTTTGAAGGAAGTTACAAGCCTGGAAATCAGTTATTTTTAGTAGTGGTAGTGGTCCCTCATGCACCAGGTAATTTATCCATTATAAATACTCTAATAATGGCTCTAAAATGTATTGATACCTGATGGAAACATTACTATTTTGCTTGGGATTAAGAAATGGAAGTAGAAAATTTTTAACACTCTGACATGGAAAATTTGCTGGTACTAGAATTACATCTATAAAAACAATGTTCTGTGATAAGACAAAGTTTAAAAAGCTCATGCTTCAAATATAGAACGTGTTCATAGGATCATAGAATCATTTAGGTTTGAAAATACCTTTAAGATCATTGAAGTCAACTGTTAACACAGCACTGCCAAATCCACCACTAAGCCATGTCCCTCAGAGCTACATCTATGTGTTTTAAATACCTCCAGGAATGGTGACTCCATTCACAGGGCAGTCTGTTCCAGTACTGGCCAACCCCTTCAGTGAAGAAATTTTTCCTAATATCTAATTTAAACCTCAAGTGCAGCTTTTCCAACTCAGAATATTTTGTGATTCTGTGACTTTACTGCAGGTCATTTCTTATTGTCCTAAATGAGACAAATCCCCACCTTGATACAACCCCCTTTCAGGTAGTTGCAGAGTGATAAAGTCTCTCCTCAGCCTTCTTTTCTCCAGCCAAAACACCCCCAGCTTCCTCAGCTCCTCCTTAAAAGACTTGTGCCCAAGTCCCTTCAGCAGCTCTGTTGCCCTTCTCTGGACACACTCCCAGCACCTCAATGTCTTTCTTGTGGTGAGGGGCCCAGAACTGGACACAGAACTCAAGATGTGGCCTCACCAGTGCTGAGCGCAGGGGACAATCAGCGCTCTGGTCCTGCTGGCCACACTAATGCTGGTACAGGCTGGGAT
Organism: Lanius collurio; assembly: GCA_020086605.1. Taxonomy (NCBI): domain Eukaryota; kingdom Metazoa; phylum Chordata; class Aves; order Passeriformes; family Laniidae; genus Lanius; species Lanius collurio. The sequence continues at coordinate 794,546 of JACBWW010000102.1, forward strand.
GTCATTGTCCTTCTTGGCCACGTGGGCACACACTGGGTCATGTTCAGACACTCAACCAGCATTGCCTTTTCCACTGGGCAGCTTTGTAGCCACTGCCCCAACAAGTGTTCCATGATGTTGTTGAGACTTGAGGGGAGGATCCAGCACTTACCCTTATTGAACCTCTGGCCACTCTGAGAAGGGATTCAAAGGAATTTAAAAAAATCAAACCGAAGTAAATTAAGACTACAAAAACCATTTCACACTGTGCTGTAACATAGTCCTTAATTGAGTGCAGCTCCTTCAGTGTTTAATAACATTTTGTTCTGTGTTTTATTCCTTGCCATTAATTTGCTCTGAACCGCCTTTGAAAACCAGACATGATTTCACTTGTGCTACAAATTAATGTCACAGAATTAACAATATTCTTCCTCTGTCTATGGAATAAGCAAAAGTGATGACTCCCTTACCAAGAATAGACACACACATACATTAGGATTCTGATATATGAACAAGAATAAAATCATCTCTTCTTTTTGTTTTCTGGCTGTACATATGTATCTCTGCACTGGTTTTGAGGCAAAGATAAGAGGCAAGTATACTGGATGTGGCTGCCATGGAGTTATTTTTCCATAGAGCAGCCCTCCTAGTGCTGTTCTTTGGATTGGTTGCTGGAAAGGTGTTGGCAGAAACATTGAAGTTTTGGCTTCTACTGAGCAGCACTAGCACAGTGTTAGTGCTGTCTCCCCAGCATTCTGTCCCCCATCCACAGACAGGGGTGGGTAGGATCTTGGGAGGGGACACAGCTGGGACACCTGACCCAAACTGATCAAAGGGATATTCTATACCATATGATGTTAGCTCAGATGTAAAAGCTAAAAAAAGAAGGAAGAAGTAGGGCACTTGTTATTTCAAATCTTTGCCTTCCAGAATGACCAACAGAGGTCTGGAAGCCCTGCTTCCCAGGAAGTGGCTGTACATTGCTGGCAAATGGGAAGTAGTGAATTTTTTTCCTTTGCTTGTGCATGTTCAGCCTTTCACTTTTACTTTAGTAAACTGCCTTATCTCAACCCATGAATTGTTTTCCACCTTATTTTCTCTCCACTGTCCATCTGGGAAGGAGGAGTGATAGACCAGCTTGTTGGACACCTGGCAGCCAGCCAAGTTCAACCCAACACATCAAGAAGAGAAGAAGTTTGAAACTACTACCAAATTTCAAATCCTTTTCCAAATTACTATAATTACTTTTAATGTTATGTTTAGGTCTCATGTTAACCCATTCTGTTAGGCAGAATATTTCTGTGTTTACATTTAGAAAAGTGAATCTCACATTCCCATACATACATATTTTTACAACAAAAATGTTTAGTATTGACTTCCTGATGATCACTCCCTGAATGGCTGCATTACTCTATGGGGCACTAATCCATTCTGTCATTTTAGAAATACCTTTTTGTCAACTTGCACCTAAGAAGAAAGGATGTAATCTATATGAACTAATGCAGAAATCTATTTAGTGAACTACTTACACAAATTCATTCATCCTAGGTGTAAATAAAAATGAAGACAACATTTAGAGGGCATCTTGCCTCATGCTACAATAATCCAAAATTTCTTAGATGAAACAAGCAAGAGACCTTGTTGCTTCTGCATTAATATTAACAAAACGTAAGAAAGCTTAGATGTAGCTGTCTAGAGTAAGATGGACCTCTTTATTAGCTCCTGCAGAGATCCTGGCAGTACTTCTATCACTATCATTTTACTAAGTTATCAATTACCAGCAAAGACTGCCCGTGGAAAGGAAGGATTTCTGGGAGATACTTGGTCTTAGAAGATAAATTCTTCTTTAGAATTAGCATGTATGAGAGGACAAAACTAAATTATATTAACTGGATGAATGTTATATACTTAAGGTCTATGCTTTTAGGCATGGACAGCCAGTTCCAGACTGACCCAAAGACTTAGTGAACAGCTAAGAAAGGTGAGCTGTCAGAGATCCACTGCTTCAGATCACTCCTGGACATGTGTCTTTATCAGGACTTTGTACGTAAGATACAAAAAAGGCCATTGTACTCAAAAGATAACAGCCTTCTCTCACAAAATAGGGTGGCTCCAGAAATAAAAATAAAATGTAAAGCTTGCTTAATCTTCCAAAGTAGAAACAGAAATGTTACAAAGAAAAATTCATACATTAATTCAACTGATTAGAAGAAATTAGTTAATAGAGATTTAGTTAATTAGCTGCAAGAAATTAGTTAATAGAATTTTCAATTTTTGGAATTAAAAGAAGAGAAACTCAATAGTTTATTTCTTGTTCCTTTGTTTCCCTATTTTCTTTTTTTTTTTTTTTTAATTCTGTTTAAGATTGAACTAAAGATTAACTACTAATTATAAAATTCGATTAAGGTATTAATTATTACTCCAGGATAAATTAATTAAAATAAAAAGAATGCTAAGAATCAAACTCTCAGACTTTAAGAATAAATTTGAAATAAAAATTAAAGGTCTCAGAATATTAGTAAGTGAGGTGCTGGACAGATAAACTCTTCCCTGTGCAGCTCTGGAAGCAGGAGGTATTTCACCACTAGTCCCCACTGGCAACAAGCACCTCTGCTGTTTTGGCATTGGTAGGTACAAAATTCTGTATCAGTAAAGAAAAACTAGGCAGTAATTGGGCAGAAAATCACTGGTACTGACCAAATGGTGATGCATATGGGTGGAGATATGAAAAACAAGGATTATTTGTGCTGAGGGAGATGAATTGTTTAATTTATTAGATGCCATCTGGGAGAACAGCAAGCAGTTCCCTCCCTCCTATCTCTTCACAGTAAGAAGAGAAGCACACCCAGTTCTCTGGCTTGCTCCCCTGCTTGTAATTGTATTTATCTCTCCGTTCCTCCCTCTCTTTTAGAATAGAAGCAGCAATTTGACGCTACGTGTACCACTGCCCTCTCATTTCAAGGCACAAAATTTGATTGCAAAAACAATACTGTGAGACTGGAATGATTGCTGGCTTGAGACATTTTAGGAGCATGTGTGGGGAAAAGGGCAGGTCAAGTCTTGCCCTGGTGAAGCAATGCACTGCTCCATACACCACCCCCCGCCCTGGGACTGTATCCCCGCCCTGCAGTGGCCACCAGTCCCTGGCATGCCAGAGGCAATTCTCCACACCTCGCTTCTGGAGCCCCTATCCCAGCTTCTGGGTGGCCAAATGATCAGAAGTCTCACCTGGGGAAAGGGCCCAGGAAAGTCAAAGGGTATTTAAGGCAGAGCATGAGGTGAGAACATTCTCTTGACTCTACCTCCCCTGCATTTTATATCAGCTGGAACACTGGTGGAACCAGGAGACGTAGCTATCTTTGTTCTTTTCTTTATTTCTTCTCTTTTTCTTCTGATTTCTTCTTCTTGAAGTTTGAATTACCTAAAGTTGGATGGACTGGAATTTGCTAAGTTTATACTTTGTGAAATGCTTTATGTCGATTGAATGTTGTGCTAAACTTTTGCCAAAATTCCCTGATTTTCCACTAAAGTTTTTGTTGTTTTCACCTCTTGAGGAATAATTTTTAGATATTTTCTCTCATGCATCTGATTCAGGGTACATCAAAGAATCTTAAACCTATTAATTTTCTCTGTTATCATTTTTTTTGTTTTGCAAGTTCTTCTACTCAATTTGAATTAAAAGGCAGAAGACGCTAGGTTGTTCTTCAGACTTAGATGTTTTTTTATCTATATTACAGCTGCACAGGATGTTCCTCTGCATTAACGAGGTGGAAAACAACCCCAAGTTCTAACTTCCAAGGTCTTTTAAGGTACAAATCACCCAATTACAGAATGCCAAATAATTTATTTTTACTTATAATCCGGTAACTAACTATTCATAATCCTCACTGTGGGCTTTTTGACCCAATACCTGAACACCCAGATTTGTAAAGAAGGAAAGAAAAAAAAACAAATCCTTACCCAAAATCCTTCATATTGTTATACATATATATATTGTTATATACCAGAAACCCAAATTCTCTAAACCCAGGGTTTCAACATAAAACCTTTTAAGAGACTAATCAAGTAAGCTCTGGGGACTTAAAAATACCAATCAAATTTAAGTCTAAGCTATGAGTTCTTCCAGACAAAATGGGTAATACTTAGTTAAGATATTCAAATGTGAGGTCTTTTTGAATTTGGCTAACTTTAACAGGTCAAGAAGTGTTTAAAGGAGCCACTCTATCAGCAGTAGTGGAGAGGGAATGTTTCAGTAAATGTGGTGGGTTGACCCTGCCTGGATGCCAGGAGTGAGCTGATGCTGGTCTATCACTCCTCTCCTCATCTGGAAAGGGGAGAAGAAAAATAACTTGTGACTTGTGGGGTGAGACAAGAACAGGGATGGATCAATCAAGTATTGTAATCACAGGCAAAGCAAACTTGACTTAAAAATTTAGTTTAATTTTGTATTAATCAAATCAGGGTAGGATAATATAAACAATTGTTAAAAATTCCTCCACCTCTGCCTTTTTCCTGGGCTCAAACTCACTCACAGTTTTCTCTACCTCCTGCCCCTAACAGCCACAGGGAGATGTGAAATAGGGATTGCAGTCTGTTCATCATGTTTTGTCTCTGCTGCTCCTTCCTTCTCGTGCTCAGCCCTTTCTTCATTATGGCGGTGCTCCTGTGGGAGAAACCCCGAGTGAAATTCTCCAAAATTAGTCCTTCCAATGGGCTGTAGTTCTTCATGAACTCCAATGTGGATCCCTTCCATGGAGTGCATTCCTTCAAAAAAGACTGCTCCAGCATTGGGCCCTCAGCGGGTCATGAGTCCTGCCAGTAAACCTGTTCCAGTGTGGGCTTCCTGTGAGGTCACAACATTCTTAGGGCATGCACCTGTTCTGGGTGTGAGAGTCTTCCATGGGCTGCAGGGGAACAGCCTGCCACACTGCGGTCTTCACCATGGGCTGCAGGGGAATCTCAGTTCTGGAGCCTGGACAATGCCCACTTTCTTCTTCACTGACCTTTGTGTCTGAAGGGTTGTTTCATATATTATCTCTCCTCCCTCTGGCTGCTTGTGGTGATGCTTTTTCCTCCTTCTTTTCCTTGGTGGGGGGAGCTGTACAACCTCAGGAATCCTGGTGATGCCTTGCCCTGTGTTTAATGAGTTGGGCAGTGAAGTGCCCCTTGATTATACCAGGAACACTTGCATGGGTGAGGCAGGAATGGCACTGAGGTGAGGGACAAGAGTGAGTATAGCCACTTGTCTCTGACAGCCTTGAAATATTTGCTACCTGAATTATTGTCCAGGGGAAATGGTACCATTGTTGCTGGATGACTAAAGTCAAACATCTCACAACCTGATAAACAGCAGACATCAGTGAGAGTCTTGGAGCAATTCTGTACAGGGACTTCTCCCTCTGAATGGAATGTGTTTCAGACCTTGTGAACTCTCAATTCTGTGAAAATTGGGGGAATGTCACCAAAAGATGACAATGCTGCCTGGGCTGATACCAACCTAGACTTCAAGGATCAACCTTCACCTATTGGGAAGTGCAAAGACATTCAATGTATTTCATTGAACTGAATGTTTAACAGGTACATTTTACATCTTTGTGTGAGTGAGTGCATGCATGATTAGATTTAAATATACTGTAGAAAGTATAGCATAAATATTGCACTCTCAGATCTATAATTAAGTTGCTATTATAGTAAATTCTACTGAATCATTTTATAGATGTTAAATTACTCAATTGAATAAATGCTGCTAACATCTTCAGACATAAACTATTGATCAAGTCTGAGGCTAAATTCACAAGGGTGTCCACTCTGAACTTTGACTCAACAGAAAGGTCTCTTTCGCCTTTTCCACTGTGGCCATTTTCCATCCTTACCCTTTTAATTCCTGAAGTTTGTGCAATTAGTTCTAAATTGGTTATAATTTTATTTTGTATGCTTAATCCATTTTAGAGTAATGGAAATTAAAAATCAACAATTTATATGCTTTCCAATAAAGCATCCTTGTTTTCTATTCAAAAGAGAGATTTTTTTTTTTTTTAAATGCAAATTTAAGGGAGAGTTAAACAAGCTCTCTCTTCACTATGTTTATTGAAAAGAAACACCTAAAATATCATTAATGAAAGGCTAATAGCCTGTGTTATTACCGCAGGCATCCATTTGTTAAATCTTACATATTCAATTAAACTTAAAGTATGTCCATTATCATCAATTGAATGGTGTAGGCTGGTTGTTCCCAATGTTTTTGTAGCTGAATGTAATTTAAAAGTTAGAGAAACTTTGAGTCCTGATCTAAATCACTCCTGCTTAAATTAAAAGCATTGCCTGAGAATTTATGGATGATGTTAAGAAAACTAAAGCTCAGCTGAATTTGAGACTTGCAAGGGATTGCAAGGATATCAAGAATATCTTTTACCACTTTGTCAATATTAAAAGACTGAACAAAGAAAATACAGGATCACTGCAGAATGGGTTGTGTGTATTTAGTGACATGGCAGTGCTTTGACTCAGTCTTCCCCAAGGCCTGTGTGATTAGTTGAAGGGTTCAAGGAGAAGGAGAGCAGCCAGCAGTGGATGGGGATTGAGTCATGATTTACTTGAGACAACGAGACCTGTACAATTACCTGACACCTAAAGATGCATCAAAGATTGCTAAGTGAGCTGTCAGAATTCCTTGTGGGGCAGCTTTCTACCATCTTTCAAAGGTGTTAGATACTAGAGAAGATCCAGACACCAGAAGTGTTGATAAGTATTGAACCCCCCCTAAGTGACATTCCTAGGAGAGCACTGAATAACATTAATACCTCTCACTGAAGATTTTTCGTCTGAAGATCTGAAAGTTCTTTATATTGGACTAGAAAAAGCTCTGAGCTTCTTGGTCTCACATCAGAGCTGACCCTACTTTGAGCAGAAGGTTGGACTTGAGATATCCTGAGCTCCTTTCCCACCAGAACATATCTGTGAATCTATGATTATTTTTTACAGTTTTCATTATTTTGGAACTACTTAATTTTTTTTTTTTTTTTAGTATTTCTTTGCATGTAAATTTCAGGTTCCCATTAAAAATACAATACTGTTAGAGGTAATTTAGAGTAACTAACTAACGTGGTAAGAGTTGATGGAGAGAAAAGTACAATCAAAACAAGACATTGTGACCAGCATTACAAATCCTTAATGAAATCCTGAATGGAATTAATATGAACATGAGAGTGGGAATCCATAAAAAGAAGCAGCAATGTAGATTTTGTTGCCCTGTAATTACTCAGTTCACCCAAATTGAAACAGACCCTTTGACTAGTAAAGCAATGTCCTGTGTAACTTGGATTTCTCATCTCTGAAACTGGACAAAATTGGGTTCCTTTTTCAAAGTTATTTTAGACTTATTGTGAAAAGTACATTGGAAGACTAGACTACTGTGTACAACAATATTTCTCTTCAAAATATATTTTTCCAGAACTACGCATAACTAAGAACGCATACATTTAGCACAGTTTGGGGGAATGACATCATTGGGACAGTCATAAAGTCTAAAATGCTTTTGCAGAACATAGAGAATCCTAGTAGTGGAAAATATTCTGCACAAAAGTAAAAGAATAAAATATTTATTTCTTTTTAGCTGATAGTCAGATAAATGTTGATTTTGCAAGTGGCATTGGGTAAAATTATTATTTGAAAAGAGTTCAGCTTCAGAGACAAACACATCAAATGTCTAAGACCCCACTATGATCACTGTGAGCTATTAAGTTGACCTATATTATACTTCTGAACCCAGTTAGCTGTGGCAGGAGTCCATTCTTCAAACAATGTTTCCTAAGGCCATTTTAAATGTCCTAATTTACTCCATCTGGCCTCTTACTCCTGCTCCAGAAGATCATAGGTGAACTGGGTCCTCTGTTGCATCTGCCAGCTCCATATGATTGCATTGAATAACCTAAACTGTCTCAGAAAATAATATTTAACATCTGAACTTAGTCAACTATATCTCCTATTTGAACATACCAACTCACTCTATATACAATCTAGTGATTTTAATGGAAATTTAACCCAATTAATGTGCTGGTGATTAAACAAGAGATGAACTGAATAACTGTGACAGATGAGCATGAACAGGGAGTTGACATACTTGAATTCTGGTGAAAGTTCCACTGGATCTTGCTGTAAAGCCTCTATTTTTGTTTCTTTTTCTTTTCAAAGAAGATGAGACTTAGCTTCTATTAGATAGCTCTCTCAGATCTTCAGACGAGAAATATTGAATAAGAATTATTAAAATTTTTCAATAATTCCCTAGGGATGCTGAGTAATGATATATTCTTCTATTACCAATTGTGCTGGTTTAACAAAATTTGGTTTGTGGAGGCAGGAGAACTTGAAACTTCTGTGTCCAGCACAGAGCCAATTACTGAAAGCTTTGACAATGGGAAGGTTAATAGTCCAATTAGACAAGCTGGTAACGCCTGTGTGATGACATATTTAAGAAAGGAGAAACTGCAAGAATTTTTTTTTTTTTTTTCCTGATCCCTTCCTAGGGGTGGGAAGGGGCCCCTGGGCCCCTTCACAGAGAGGGAGCTGGGGCCACACCGCTGTGGGGGGATGGCCACCCTGGCCCTGCAAGCAGCTGTGCAGCTGGGCCCTATCCTGAGGCAGGGACAGCGTGACTGGGATCCCCCTGAGGTGGGCATGGCCCCTGCAGAACTGGGAAGAAACATCACACAGCCAGCAGCAAGAGACATGGCCAGTATTTCCCCAGTGAAGAGCCCGAACATGATCAACTTCTCAGCTGCAACTTACAAATGCCGGTTGTCCTCCAAGTCAGAGAAAAAGGAAAAGTGAGGTTGCATGAAGAAGGCCAACATGGCAGCACTGAGGTCAGCGGGGAAAGGGAGAAGGAGCTGAGATTCTCCTGCAGACCATGGTGAGGACTATAATACAACTATTTCCCCATAATTCATGAGATGCAAAAATCCAAGCACAGCCTGTGAGGAAGAGTACTCCTGCTGGAGCACATGAATGCTGAAAAACTGTAATCTAGTGAGACACTTGAATAGAGAGAGGTGACCCTTGGTTTTCGAGATCGAAGAAAAGAACCTCCACTTCCAAACTGGATCAGCTCATCCTTAAAAGACTAAACCCCATGAACTACTATGACCCACACTAGGCAGTTGTGGGAAGACTGCATGACCTGTGGGAGGGATTTTCCCTTTGCAGCAGATTCAGGCAGGCTGTTGCTTGTGAAGGTTGAAACCACACTAGAAAAGTTCACAGAGAGCTATCTCCTGTGGAAAGGATCCCACGTTACAGCAGAAGAATTTCTTTTCTCTAACATAAAGAAAGACTCTTAAGAAGTCAAATACTGAACAAAACCCCATGTTTGTTTCCTTGCACAGTTGGTGGAAAGAGGGAGGGATTAGAAAAGAAAGGTGTACTGAAAATTTGCTTTGATTCTTATTACCCCTTTTACTTTTAATTCTGTTAATAATAAATCTTCCTTATACTGTTTAAGTTTTGAGCCTGTTTTGCCGTAAAGTGTTTTTCCTCTAACCCTTATCTCAACACATGAAAATTCCTCCCCTCCTCTTCTCAGCTATAGCCAAGAAAAATAAGTGAATAGTTTTTCTGGGTGCCTGGCGCTTAACCAGCATCAAACCGCAACACAAATTTCATTACCAGCTATAGTCACCAGGAAAATAAAATGTAAGCTATCTTTATATCAGTTATTTCAAAGGAATTGTTGCAAGTATTTAGGTTTCAGTGCGTATACTCTGACCTTGATGTCTACAAGTTTACCTTAACCAAGCAACACTTTCTGCAAAACACTGACATCATTAACCATCGGAGCTTCCATAAAGCTATCATCAGTCTGTTAGTTTCTGATTTATACAAGCTCCTATTTTATTCCTTCTATCACAAGTTAGAGATATTTGTGCCTGTTAGTCTGAAGCAGTATGAGAATTGAAAGAGATACGTATATTTTGCTATGTCAGAATGTAAGTGTGCCTGTGAAAACACACATGCACACAGTCATGCATTATTTTTTCCTAAAAATTATAATATTTTTTTCTAACTGAACAAACTAGGTATTTGAGATTAATAATTGAAGAAAAAATATACAATCAAATAAACTTTGCTTACAGCAAGGTTGTATCTCTCTGGAGTATTATTTTTATTTCTATTTATGACCATATTTCATGGAAGTGGAAAAATCCTACTTTTTACAATGGGAGAATGATTTGTCTGCCATTCCAAAATATCTGCTAATGTACTCTAAATATGTTGCAAAATGCATCAGAAGGAAAGGTCAAATAATTTTATATGACACTTCACTGCTGTGTTTATTCTGATAATGGGATAAGAGTTGAAAGATGGGAAATCTCTTCCTGTACATGTTTTTCTAATTAAGAATCAAAAATTAAACTAGAAGTTTTAGATGTAAATTCAGACCAGTAAATGTGCTATGAACAGTAACACCCTTACCCATGTAAAATTGTCTCTTTTTCTTATATGTTCAATTTCTCACACTTTCTGCCCTCTTTCTTTTGTCCTTAAAATTCTTCGGTTCTTTATTTAGGTTTAGCTGTTCAGCTACTGTTCAAGTGTTGGTTTGGGTTTTTTTACTTCCGTATCTTCAAATGCCTGAAGCCTTTTAAGGTAAATCCTCTTAGTTCAGCATTGCTATGGTAGCTGAAGGCATGACAAGTCTTTAATTACATCTGTCTCCATTGTACCTTTTACATATGTTTTTAATTTCTCAGGCATTTCCCTTTTAATGCCATTTAGTTATTCCATTATTGCTGCTAATTTTGCTAATTTGAGAAGCCATTAAGTAATACTAAGCTAATTAAATGAGATGGATTTCAGTGGTAAAGGCGATTTATTTTTTTCATTGTGAGGGAAGAAGAAAAGAGGAAGATTAAAGAAATTAATCTGCGTATTTGTAACATTATTGAAGGAACAGTACTGAATATATATTTATGAAAATTATTTCTTCCTTGTGAAGAGAACAGTGGTCTGATACTCATAGATGTGATTTTGATTTGTTTGCTGGACTACCTTGGGCAAGGTATCTCACCTTATTATGTGTCTTTCTTCTAGCCTGTTAAATTGATGTAGTTTCAATGGCTTAACAATTTTAGTCGTTTTTAGCTAAATTGTGTAGCTTTTTCACAATGGAATTCAATTTTTAAAGAAACTACTAATGCACCTACTTAGATCACATATTCTGGGAATTTGTTTAAATGCTTATAGTTACATAAATTTACATCTGGATTTGACTACTGAAGGAACATACACATGAATCTGTCAAAAATAATTTCTACACAGCCATAAGGACCTAAATATTAGCAAAACAGTTTCATGAACCTGTTCTTCCATCTCAGGAAACATGCTTTATAAAGTTTTTAGGGGAAAAAAAACAAGACAATTTGAGAACTGATGTAAATAAACGATTAAAAAAAATAAACACTCTCTAAGGATAATTAAACAAGAACCTGTATATGTTTCTAACCAGGATTGATGGTACTTGAACACTTTTAACTTCAAGAATTCTATCTAGCTTTTTACTGTCAACTAGACAACAAGTGCTCACACTAAATATGTTATTAGCAGGGTTTTTACAAGCTTTCTCCTTCAAATTAAATGCAATTACCTTGAGATCTTCTCTTTATAGACGTTGAATTCCCAGTAGAACTTCAACAAACAGTGTACACATTTCAAATCAATTCAAAGTCAATTGCTTTGCTTAGAAAACATCACAAGAGCAACTTGTCTATATGTTTAATAGAAGGTCATGCAATTAATTGAAGGGGAAATAGGTAGGTGGAAATATGAGTATGTAGAATCCTTTCCAGAAACAAAGTTCTTAATAAATTATTCTATTTGTTATGACATTGGTGACAATGCTAGAACAAAATGAAACCATAAAACTGTCTACTAGTGGTGGCTATAAAACTTTTCAAGCACACACTCATCTTTTTTAAGTCACTAATAAGATTTCAAAGTCAGGCAATGAAAAGATTAGGAAAAGGGATTTGCTTCAGAAAACTTAATTTGATCATCATTTTTTTATAAATTCTGATACTGCTTTTCTTTCATGAATTTTCCCATTATACTCTGGAGGAGGATAAAGTTCCGTTAAAAAGTAGCTCCTCATTTCTCTTGTTTTCCCAATATTAAATGTATTGCTGTAGGTTTTATTTGCCTTATGCTAATCTAGAGCTGTTCTAAGTTCAAAATTATTATTTCACAGATAATAAAAGTTCCTCTTTTCCTTTTATTGCAACAGTATGGGAATACTCTGTTAATTTGGCAGCACGTATTGTGGCTACATCTCTGTGAAAGAGGTATTACTACTCTGGTTTTATGAAGAGTAAAGGCAAAGCCAATAGCATTATCTTCAACTGCCCAATTTTAAAAAGCTGTGATGCTTTTTCAGACCATTTTGTATGCAGTATTGTATCTATTCCAAGTCCATTTACTCAGCACTTCTACCAAGTGGACTATTGCTTTTTCATTAGTACCCCATAAAACAAAAATTATTAGAAAGCCACAAAAGATTGCTTGCATTACAGTGATGATATTATGACAAGGAACTAGTTATAAAAAGCCTTAGGTAACCATATATCATTTAATATGCATTTTAGGTGCTAAAGTAAAGAACAGCAAATTCTCATCACTCATTGCTAATCCATAAGGCAGACAGAACATTCATCTGAAAAAAAACAACCTAGAATACCTAGATTTCCTTAGGTCATTTCACACAATGTAATTTCTCCACAACAATCCTGTAGATTTGGAAGTTTTAGATGTGGTACAAAAATCAAGTTTATGTACCAAATATTGTTTAGAGAAGTGAAGAACATGGTGCTTTAGGATCAAGTTATGGGTCATTTAAATTAACTGGATGTATACAAGTTTATAAGACTACATCAGATGCATTTAGATTTGCTGAAATACTTCTGTCATGTCCCTGGAAGGTTGCTCTCTACCATTTGTGAAAAGTCATGATAATTAGGGAGGGAAAAGAGGGGATATCAATGCTGACTTCAAGGAGAGATAAAGGAAGACAGGGATGTATAGACCAGACAGCCTATCTTCAGACACTGGGAAAATTATAGAGCAAACTCCTCTTTAAAGCTATTCCAAACACATGAAGAGCAAGATGTTTTTTAGCAGCCAGCATGAATTTACCAAGGACATATCTTGACTGAACATTCTGGTTGTATTTTGTAGTGTGTTGACTGGTTTTGTCTATAACAGCAAAACAGAGAGTGATGTTTATCATAAGTTTAGCAATGTTTGTCATTCTTTCTGATAATAACCATATTGCCAGGGCTCTGAGTGTACTAATAAAACTGAAGGTAACTGATCAGCATTGCCTGGAGCTCCTCACCCTCATGCATCCTATGCATGAGCACAGGATTTCCTCTGTTTAAGCTCAGTTGTGGGTTATACTTCCCTGTCTGAGGTATGCTGGAATGTTGGTTGAGAGCGTGCCCTATTAATAAACCCTTATGAAACAGAACTAAAGTGGTGGCTTGTCTCTTAGCCATAATAATCTGCTAGATGATCACTGGATTTTTTCTAACTCTGTGGGTAGACTGCTTGGTTTGACTTTAGATCAATCTCTTTACCATAAACTTGTTTGATGATTTAGGCTACTGGCTGGACTTTGTATGCTATATTATCCTTTCTGGCAGTCCTTGAGCTTTTGATAGAACTCATTCCTGTCACCGTTCTGTTCTGTTTGTCTGCTGCTGGCATTGTGACATCTTGGTGAAGTTATTGCCAGGCAATATGTGTGAGGTAGTCATGGAAATCAAATTTCATTATTCACAGTTAATTATAAGAGTATATGGGAGTGTGAGAATCCCTATTCCAGCAAGTTTATCTGATCAAAAGCCTTGTAATTAGGAGGAAGAAAAAACAGCCAACTCTAAACATGGAGACAATGTCAAGAAACAGATCTTGCTAGTCACACTAATTGATGGACTGTCAAGAAACCACAGGTAAACTGGAGGGAAATCCTTGTCACCCAAATAGGCATGAGGGAACCTGTAGGATTATACAACTCGTGGGAAGGGAGAGTAGGGAAGGGATAAAGGAGGAACAAAGAGGTGCTATTGACAGCAAAAGGCATTAAAAACCTCAGGTCATATGTAAAACAGGGACAGCCAGTGTGCTTGTCTGGCTGAGCTTTATACCTGATTGCTGCAGTTTGTCCTGTTTTATTAAACACTCTCCTGACTAACTGTGTCAGGCTGTCCTGTGTGCATGTTTGACTCTACAAAGATGCAGTGCAAACTACTGGAGATGCTGGCATAAGAGTACTGGGTGTTCAGCTACTTGAGTTAGAAAAGGGCTGTGGGTGCCCTTGGACTGTGGTGTGAGGTACTGCAGCCCATGAGACATCAGCATCAGCCACTGGAGACAGCAGGCACCATTAATCTCCAACCACCAAGGCAGGAATGGTTTGTGTCTGAACACCAGCTGCTGGGGGGACCAGGGTGAGTGAGACAGGTAAGGGGCTCAGCAGTAGCCACTGGACAGGACTGAATGACCGGAGACCATGTGTCTGGTGCTGACTGATGGGAGCAAGTGTCTGTATGTTCACCAAACCAGGTGTGCATGTGTATTTGCTGTGAAATTTTAAGTCTCATGTGCTCGTGAACAGCTAGACCTCAGGTCCAGGCTGGGGGATTTGTGGGGTGCCTATGGGAGTACTTCATGTTTGCAATGAGCATCCAGCTGCACCAGCCAGAGAATGGCTGGAATGAGGGATGAATAAAAGGGGACAGGAACCAATCAGGGGTGTAAGGAAGCAGAGTAGCTGTGCTAGTGCTTGGGGAATACATAGCTGTGTTTGTACTTGTGAACTTGAAGATTGTCATGTGTGCTGTGTCACACCTCCTGCCTCTGCCAGGCCAGAAGGAGGAAAGGATGAGGCTGGCTGTGTTTGTGTCTGGTGTGAGTCCTATGTGTGGCTGCTGTTGAAGTCTGAGCCTTGTCTGTGGCTGCCTGTGTAACTAGCCTTGTCAGTGTCCCCTGTGTGTGTCTGGGGCATGTGCTCATCTTTGCTAGTGGTTGAACCTGTCAATGGGAAGGCAGCAGCTGCCTCAGAGCCTGGGCAGAGAGCCCAAGTCCTCTGGGCACAAGGCAAGTCATTATTTAATGAAGAGTAGTATATATTTGGTCCTAAACTCATTTCACAGGGCTATACATCAAAATATGCCAAAAGAGACAGCATCATTTGCAGGACTGGATTAGATGAACTCAAGGTTTTTCAAATGCAAGCAATGCTGTGATTTGGCAACTGAGTTGGCAACACAGCAAAAATTTTGGTGTAAAGGAGGCCTTAACTTTACAAGCAACTAACAATGCAGATGAAACCTGAAATTCCTATATAGATCTTGAACATGAACACTTAAGCTGTTTTTCATATCTGTAACCAGTATTTTTAAAGGACGTTCTGTAGGAGCATTGTTCACAGGAATTCATTAATTGCAACTTATGTCACAGAGTTACCTTTGAAATGCTGGACAAAGATCTTCAAATTTAGCAGTTCAGAAGATGCTTTCTATTTTAAAAGGAACAATTGCATATGATAACCAGAAGTATATATAAGACACCGAAACTATGTATTCATGGTAGCACTTCAAGTGAGCTTGTAAATGCTTCTCTGCACTACCATAGGCATTAATGCCAACCCTACAGAATGAAAATGTTCACTAATGGAGCTTTGAAGCCAGGTGTTTTAGTGTTAATGCAACAGGGTAAAACACAGCTATTAGTTATAAGAGAGTATTTAAAAATTACTGTTTAGTTAACCAAAGGATTTATATGAGTATATGTGACATCTTCATTTTATATACTCATAACAGTAATGTAAAACAGAGATTCAACAGCTGTTTGGTGCCCACTTTATTAAAGGGTTCAGTCAGTTTGATAATACTATTTCTTTATGACTAAGTAATTAGTTCCACTACCATTAAAAACACTTCTGAAATATTTTTTCCACAGCTGAGAGTACAATATAAGACAGAAAATCACACAGTAAAATTATCCAAGAAATATAACCATATAATTCTATTTCCCTGTATACCAGAGAAGATAGAGAATAATTATCTCTTCAAATGATAGGTACTCAATTTAGAGAATACAAAGTATACACAGTCTTTTATGTGAAAACTTAAAGCTATGTTATTCACAGGAATTATTATTTTCTTCGAAATTACTCAAATACAACTGAAAAGAGTAATTCTAAATGAATTTACATTCCTGCAGTAGCAGCATTAAAAGGCCTTTTTTTCCCCTCATATAAAGTTCAGAAAAACAAAAGAAATTTAAATAGTTTAATGGAAATGTAAGACGCATCAAGCAGTAAAGCAGGCTGACCAGAGGTGTTGTGCACTTGGAGAGTGCAGAGGTATAGTCCTCGGAGGTTTCCAACAACTTGAAAAATTCTGAGCTGCCTTATCTAATTTTATACCTGATTCTGTTTTGAGGAGGAGGTTAGAGATCTAAGCTCTCTGAATTACTCAATAATGGTATGATCCTATGAAGTTTTTACTATGTGATAAAATCTTTTTCCCCTAAATGCACATACTTGCTACATGAGCAAAATTTTGGAGAGAGTGTCTGTTTAATTGCGATCTACATAGTCTAGTAAAATAATTATTATTTACCTAGAGTGAGTTTTTGCAGGAAAAAGAATGTACCTAAGATAAAAAATTACTATTTAGGGAAAGGTCTCCTTAAAATCGTTATGCATGCATTTGCTTTACTCTTTTTAAATATGTTTTACATATATTGGGTATCTGCAATTTTAAAAATGTTGAAACGCCTATCTCTGAAGAGTCTGTCCTTCAATGAGTATTACCTTACCTTTGATGATTTATTAGTAGTCCTGCTATTTCAATGTCATGCTGGTTTTACACCTAAAAAATAAGTCACTGACCTTCATTCCTATTCTAAGATCCTATGCAGCAAGAAACCAGGATTGTGGTATCTGTAACAACACTACTAATTAGGATAGAGCTGGTGTTGAGTAGCCTCAAATCCAAATGGAAGCACACATATAGACTTGTGAGAATTACCAGAAAATCCTAAGCTCTTTCTATCTGTGATGGCATAGCTGAACACAAAATAAATGTCTTGCAAAAGATGTAAGCAATCTGACCATCAATGGGCCAAAGACATGTAGAATTGCACTTAGGGGGCATATAAAAATGTGTGAACGGAGACCCATGCAGCAATTTCCAGATAGAAAACAAAGGAAAAAATAAGTACAATGGACTGCAAAAAGGCAAGGCATCCTACTGAGCACACCAGAAGGATGACTGGCAAGACTGAAAACAAGATTAATCAGCATCAGGAGCAGAGGATGAGGGAAGGGTGAGTGAACAACACAAGAACACCAGGCATAAGTAGGGAAAACTGGGGAAGAAAGAGATGATATGCTTCAGTGCTTGTTTTTGTTTTTTTTATCATCACCTCTGCTGCAATGTATACTCAAAGCTAATTTAGAAGTGTTAAAACCTAGCAGGGTTTTATATGCAGCAATAAATAGTGATAATGGTTAAGAATTAGCCATTAGCTCAAAATATTGTTAATAAATGGCTTTCTTCTTAAATTTTTTAATGATGTAAATTTATTCTTCTGAATAGTCTTGTCACAAAGATAGCTATTTCCAAACTGGAATGTGTGTATACATATATACACCTCACACACACACAACACGTCTATTCAGTTTCATCATATATTTCACTCTGCACAGGCTATCAAGTTGTTGTTGTCTCTAATTTTTACTTAGATGTATCAAAATTAGCATCATGAGAGGTTTTATACCACACAACAATAGAAAATGAATCATAAGAGGATATTTTTGAAGGATGTGCACTGCCTCTGTATTTTGAAGGATGTGCGTGGCCTGTCCTAGAGCCTGCTCTTGAAGGTTCAGTTTATACACAGCAAAGAAGTGTGTTTATTATGTCTAGTACTCTAAAGACTTTTCTCAAAATGCAATGTGGATAAAGCTTGCATTTATAAGAGATACACAAACTAGATATCCTACTGTAGTATAATTCTCAGTAAACAGAAAACAAGGAGAAACATTTTTTTAATCCTGTTTAAAGAAGTAGCTAATCCTTTAATAACTGTTATTTTGAAATGCATTTATTTATTTTTGTACAGTACTACAGCCATTATAAAGACTTGTGGTTTCCTTGTTGAAAAGTCTGTGTTATTTCTGCAATTACTTATTTCATTACTCTCTTGTGTTCTCCCAAATTTATACGTTATTTCAATATGTATAGATAACCCCAAATCACATGAGTCAATACCTCACTGAACTGTTTTAAGTTTGTTAGAAACACATTTATCACATTGTTTACATAGATTCTTAGAATAAAGAGATTTCACACTAAAACATGTGCTGGATGAGTCCTTGGGGGTTTTAGAGGTTTAATGCCTCTGCAACAGAGATTAACTGCAAAAAAATAATTTCAGATCTCATTGAGTTCTGGCTCCTGGACTGCTACAAAAAAAGTCTGAGAATTCTAAAATAAATGTCATCCAAAACCAGTGTAATCAGTCACCTCTTTTTCCATTCCAGTTTCTAATTTTGTATTTAATTCATTAAATAAATGCAGTAAATAGGTACTACAATAAGACAATTATTTTCAAATGTTAAATATTTTACACATAAGTGTTATATAAACTTCAGTAAGCTTTCAGGGACAGGAGAGAAAAGAAGGGAAAAAGCTTCTTGCAGGTGCATGCAGTCAAAATGATCTGAGGGGATGCATCTGTATTAAGATAATATCACGTATTGCCGCTCTTGAGAGCTGATGATTCATCAGATGCCAAGAGCTACAAAGAAATTGTAACCTCATAGTATTGTATAGGACATGGGGAATTGTCCAATTACCTGTGTCATATTTAACATTCAAATACAAGTTACTACAACAGATTTCTGACCATTTAAAAAGAAATTTTTCAGGCTGGGCAAGGGAATGTACCCCATGGAGGTTTCCCAGAAGCAAAGAAGAAACAGCTGTTAAAGGTGATGTGTCCTACAAACCCATTAATCATGCTTGGACAGAAAAAAACCCACAAGGACTATGAAAAAGTAAAAGGAAAATTACCTTAAATAATATCAGAAAATAATTAGAACATATGCCCTTGTAAATTAGGATCTCACTCAATAGTCCTAAATGTGCAAGTAAGACAAAATGGAAATGTGCTCTTGACAGCTGGAGTTTCCAGCTATGAAACATGGATTCCCAACTCCATTAGCTCCAATATGCCCCAAACAAATTTAGGCTACACTGTTAAAATGGCTAGTAAGGATTCCTGCCAAGTATGAACTAAACCCTATTTTCTTTAAAAGTTTATAGCCACTAATGACAGTAAATGCAGCTAAAGAAAGACCTAATATAAAAGCTTTTCAAGTAAAAATTTTAAAAATATCCAAACAAAACCAAAATCCCCACAACTTTGATTGCTTTCTGTAACACTTTTAAGAATAAAAGGCAAGGATGGAAGGACTAACTCCATAAAAGGAAGGCAAGGCCAAGGATGGACTAACTCCATGATTGTAGCAACATAAAATTAAGGCTTTCCATGAACAGTATTTAGAGATTGATACATATGGATATGTTTTTCTGGTTTGAAAAGGAGCTCACAGGGTTTGGCAGCAATTTACTCCTCTGGCAGAGGCAGATCATAGAAAAAAACCCTTATACTTATGAGCAAAATTCCAAATACTATAATAAATGTTTCAATTTGGAGATATACTCAGAAAAGCCTCTCTTTTCTGTATTGGTATTGAAGTTATATTCTAACTAGAAGTTATTCTGTGAAAATAAATTTTTTGTTCAGTTGTTAAACAATTTGAAATATAAAAATTTAAAAATATTTTTTTCAGAATACTATATTCTGTTTTGTCTTCAACCTACACAACTAGATGTTAGACAAAGAACAGAAATTTAAAACAAACTTATCATTTGAGGTTTGAATTATTTAACAGGGCTCTTTATCCCCTTTTTCATCCGTGTTCAAGAATACATTAATGTCTGTTTGCAACAAAATTAAATATCTGAAGTTTTGAATCATGTTGCCCCAAATGCATTTTCCTGTATTTTGCCTGAATCATTAAATAACTATAGTTCCCTCGTGTAATTATATTCCTTAGACAAGTTTGTCTTTTCAGAAAGAAATCTTCCATTTCTCGTTTCGATTAAACATACTAGAGCTTTTATCTTTATGCTTGTCAGGGTATCTTGTCATGCTAGGCTTTTAGGATTAAAGTCCATTTAAAAACCTTTAAAGCTGAGAATATGTATTTTTCCATACAGACAGCAATAATAGTTTGCTTGCATTGTTCTTGAAACAACTTCCTTATGATCAATCTTCTGGTTCTTTTAATTCATCATGTTTTGTTCTCTGATATGCATCATAATAAATCCTGCTTTATCCTGCTAACATTGAAAAAGAAAAAAACACCTCAGCTAGGTTTTTTTTTTTTTTTTTTAATAACAGAATTATCAGTCATATCTTAATTTTTCCAAGACTGGAAGACGAGAGATCATCAGTACAGGGGAATAAATTGTGATATGTGATACTTCTATCTTCACCTGGTAAGGTTCTCCTTTTCTCACCATTTTTCTTATCTGTTCTATCTATTGCAAATACAGAGAACAGGTATTCAAACCATACAGAAAACTGTGGTTTAAGTAATTCTGAAATATCACAGGCATTTGGTTTTCAGGTCAATCTCCCCCTACTCCTTTGCTAACATGATTATGAAAATTGTATTTAGATTCTAAGACGGTACTTAAGGCCATAAACATTGGTAGAGGAGAGGAGAGAACAAGGTGTTCTAATATTTTATTATTATTGAATACTTCCATTTCCCTAACTTCTGCATAGAAAAGAATAAAGACACTTGGATCCTTTGAGTTGCTTTCTGGAATGCTCTGTGTGCCTCTCTTTCTTACACCAGGGACTAACCAAGGCACTGTAAACTACATTAAGGCAATAGGAGTGCTCTTACTGTTACTTACTGGACTCCCCTGTTACTTACTGTGAATGTACTGCTTTCACTTGGAATAGACTTAATTGTCTTCAGAGTAGCTTCCATGATGCTATGTTTTGGATGTGTGACCAAAACAGTGTTGATAACACACCCAAGTCTTAGTTATTGTCTGAGCATCAAGGATATTTGTGCTCCTCACACCATCCAACCAGTGATCAGACTGGGGGTGCAGAAAAGGTTAGGAGGGGAGTAAGCCAGGACAGCTGACCCCGACTGAAGAAAGGAATATTCCATGTCGTATGGGGTCATGTCCAGCAATAAAACTGTGGGAGGGAAGAGGAAAGGAAGAGGAGGGTACATAATTACAGCATTTGTCTTCCCAAGTGACCATTACATGTGATGGAGTCCTGCTCTCCTGGAGATGACTGTACACCTGCCTTCCCAAAGGGAGTAGTGAATGAAATCCTTGTTTTGTTTTGCTTGCATGCCCAGCTTTTGCTTCACCTATT
The DNA here is from genome assembly GCA_020086605.1 of Lanius collurio. Classification (NCBI taxonomy): domain Eukaryota; kingdom Metazoa; phylum Chordata; class Aves; order Passeriformes; family Laniidae; genus Lanius; species Lanius collurio. The sequence continues at coordinate 816,059 of JACBWW010000102.1, forward strand.
AAAGTGAGTTTTCTCACTTTTGCTCTTCTGATTCTCTCTCTCATCCCTGCTGTGAGGAGGAAACAAGTAGATAAATGAGGATGAGCTGTCTGCCAGTGCTAAACCACGGCAAGGAACAGCCACCTGCAAGTTTGAATGACAGTGGCCACATGGAAAAGAACTGGTTCGAAAATAGTTTAGTCAGAAAAATATGTGATTAAGGAAAACAAAACATAATATTATGGAAGATAGAGGCTGCACAAGGGAGCCACTAAGGTTACACCTGTGAACTAAACAGAACCAAGGCACTAGCTCAAGTGTGTGATCTTCCATGGTGGTTTTCTGCTTGCACTCTTCCTGACAGAGTTTAGCATTTATGCCAGCTAGAGTTCCCCCGTAAAAAACAGAAGAGATGAGATGACTTTGTTCTTTGGGGATGACTTTGTTCTTTGGGGATCAAGGCTTCAGCCATTGGAAAAGAAGGCAGTACCATGCAGATAATAGCATGGTAAACACACTAGTAATGGTACTCTTGGATATTTATTTAGATTATTAGACATTTTGTAGACTTGCAGTAACCTTTTACCTTTATGTATTAGACATGTTCAATTTTCCCACATAAATATTTTGTGGCTTGTTTTGAAATACTATTTTTCATCTATAGTTGCCCTTATGAATAAAACGCTGGCATAATCAACCATCCTAGAACACCTTCAGCTAAGTTCCTGACCATGAAGTGAGAAAGGTCAAAAGCTTTATTTGTTCATATTCCTCTTTTAAGAACTACAGTGGAGTAGCATGTTTGTGTAGGAGACTATATGTATGAACCACTGAAATGCTTTTAGTGTCATGGAAAATTCCAACTTCATAAAAGTCAGTCTGAATTTATCCTGAAAACAAAATATTGCATGAAGGAAATTTAGATATGTTAGGAAAGAAAAAATAAAACTTACAGAGAGCTCTTTAGAGACAGGATTCACCTAAATGAAAATGGAACATGTCGAATGGAACTTAGTTTAAGTAATAAAAAAAGAGATATAGAGTCTTAAAATTAAAAACTATAGGAAATTTGAGAAGTTCAGATGGGTGTACAATTTTGTAATTTTGAAATGGAGTCATAAAACACAGTATTTCAGAAGAAACTATAAAAAATATAAAGATCTTATCAAGTGTAAAGCACTGAAATAAGTTCTTGAAGCAAGTCCAAACTGTATTTCTGTACAAGTACTATCTGACTAAAAATGTAGGTATCTTGCAGAACAGTGGAAAATTAAATAACAAGAATTATTATACGCATTTCAATTATTGTTTGAGAATATAATAATTGGGATGCTGCAGTATGCTTCAGCAGAAAAACCTTACAATTTTATTTGGCAGATATAGTAAAAAGAACAAGCTAAGATATCACATTATGTCTTGAAGAAAACAAATGCAACATATAGATTTCTGATCCTTGATTTACATGGAAAATTTTTGTTGTCTCATATATAAATTCCATACCTAAACCTGGAGAACTTAAGTAATAGCATTACACTATCAAATATATCAAAAGAACATTTTCAACATTTAAAAATAGTCCTAGGCAAAGAGAAAAGAATAAATGTCAATCAGAATTAAGTATCTCAGATACAGAGTCCCTGAAAAATAATATAACTATCTTTGAATACCTATGGACCCTAGAAGCCATTAAATTATGGCACAGAAATGGATTGTAGTAGAAAGTGGAGGAGAGATGTGCTGCTCCCTCAGGGGTATGTGTCTGTGACTTTTCAATGCAAAAATGGATAATAAGAAAAGGAGGAAGCCAAAAATAAAACACACAGAGACATAAATCAGACGCAAAAATAGTTAAGCAGGCAGTAACAAGAACCAAACCTGGTGAGTCAAACTAACTGATTAGAGTACCTGACATGTGGGAATGTTTATTCCAGTAAAAAGATGATGTCAAATGGGGTATTAAGGAAAATGAGGAAGCCATAAGAAAAATACATAGAGAAATCAATCTGACAAACATGATGAAGACAAAGATAGGATTCAGTCCTTACAAGTCACACTAATTAATGGGATATGAGAAAACTACAAGCAAACTTGAGCTCCAACACTGGTAAGAGTGCAGACCTGAGGGTCTGTAATGTAAGAAAGATGTATGCAGGTAGGAGAAGTTGGGATGAAGGCAGGGGTATCAGACCAGTTCTTGAGGGATTCAAAAATGTGTTTCTGCTTGTCAGCCTTGAGAGTGTGATGTTTCCACCTTTATACTGCTTCATTGATGCCATCCTGCCCCTGGCTGCCCAAGAAGAGAAGGGGATGTGGCTTTCTGGGCTTGTTTCTGGTGGGACTCATATGTGGGGGCTGTTGAAGGCAGCATCTTGTCTGCAGCCATCTGTGTGACTGGCCCTGTTGGTGCTATGTGCCTGTGTGTCTGTGTTTGTCAGTGTACACTGAGGCCAAGTTCTAAAAACTAACAGTAAGGGTCCTGGGCCAGGGGTTTTGGAGTCAGTGGCCATTTATAGCATCTCTTTGCAATGATTTTTCATATAGATCATGATTTTTGGAGTCTCTCAGAAGCCAGAAAATTTTTCAGGATATTATTATTAAGATTTCTGTATATAACAGTTGTCACAGAATAGTCACAAACCATATTTTTGTGTAAGAAAAATTGCTGTGAAATGCTTTTTTGTTCATGGGATGCAATTTATTTTTCTCATGAAAAAGTCAGAATCAAGGGTTCTGCCAGAGAATCAAAAAGGCATGAGCAGTAATCAGAGTGTAAAATAGGATTTAGAGAGTATAAAACCAGTGCAAATGAAGCTAAATTAATTATTTGCTTCAAAGTTTATGAGAGAGGGCATTAGGGAGATTTGAACATTGAACCTATTTTTGGTGGGGATTAGTCAGAGTATTGCACCTGAGTAAAGAGATTTTAAAATAAATAACTGAAAAGAACAGTAAAAAAAATGCTAGCATTTGATGGTATATTCAGTGCATTCTAGGGGAACTCAAATATGAAAGCAGCTTTGCAGAAAAGAACCTCTAGGTAAGCTGAACACAAAGCATCAATGCACCCTTGAAGCAAAAAAAACCAAGAACTTCCTGGGTTACATCAGGAAAAGTGTCACCAACAGGTCAAGGAAGATGTTCCTTCCTCTCTGCTTTGCACTGGTGAGGCCATCTGGAGTGCAGGTCCCCTTCTGGATTCTGCAGTACGAGGGACATGGACATACTAGAGAGAATCTAGGGAAGGGCCACTAGGATGATGAAGGAACTGAAACACCTGTCACACGAGGAGAGGATGACAGATCTGGAGCTGTTCAGCTTGATAGAGTGAAGTCTGGAGTATTTATAGGATTTTGACAGTACATACAAATAACTGATGATGAGGGAACAAAGAAAATAAAGCCAGGCTTTTCTTAGTGGGGCCCAGTGAGAGCATGAGAAGCAATGAGCAAAGTAGAGATACAGGGAATTCTTATACATGAGCAAATACATTTTTACCATAATGGTGGTTGAATTTGGTATAGGTTTCATGATTTTGGGAATGGGGTGGGCTGCAGGAATGACATCTGAGAAGATCGGACAGGGCCTACCCTCTACCAGACACAGCCAGTTCCAAACATCTCCAAAGCAAAATAAAGCACTGTGTAAAAAAAAGCTCAGGAACTCTAGCCATTTTGTCAGAATCAGGTAATCATGTAAACTAAAAGTTGCCCAAAATTCAGGGTGATGCAGACTATTATGCAGAATTTCAGCTCAGTTCTCTTTAAAACATCACTATATGGAAATAAAGTCTGAGAAAAGGAAGGCAAACCTTAATAATCAGGAGGCATTATTACGTGTATCCTATTAGTGTGCTTAGTTAATCCATAGTGGCAAGTATGCTGAATTTTATACGCCATATGCACTGCCACAACTATTATCTACCCATATTTCCTAGCAGATGTACTTACTATATAATGAGTAAATCTATATGGAATCATAGAATAGTTTGGGTCGGAAGGGACCTTTAGAGGTCATCTAGTTCACCTCTCAATATATGTTATAGACTGAATCCTATGCCTTGGAGTTTTTCCCATACTTGTCACATTAGGTCAGAATAACCAAGTTGTTCAAAAAACTAGTTTTAAAAATAGCACTGTGATGTCTCACAGAAGTGAAAATAAAGGACTTTATCTTTTTGTTTTCTTGATTCCTTAGTAATACAATGTATGCTTTGATAACTTGATACCAACTTACATCGTCAGTGGTGAAATGCCAGAGTACATCATAGACTGCTCATCCAAGTGGCATGTTAAAAAAGAAATTAAAAAGCCTAAAACATATGTTTCTGAGATACTGTATTTTTTTCCCCAAAAAATAAATTATTTCAGGAGGGGAAAAAACAAAGGATGGGATTTCAGCAGTATCACCAAAATCTTCAAAAAGCTAGCATTTATTATTAATCTACAATAAAGTCTTTGAAAAATTAAAACTTCTGCAACCCATTTTTTTCAGTTCTTATCAATAATATTTTCTTGTTGACATGAATATCTAATGTTAATAACATATAACTTACTAATACTGCTCTTTCAGGGACATAAATCTAAATGAGCACAACAGTCATTATCAGTCATCCTTCACAGAGCAAGATACTCTGATTATACAAGTTGTTTCTTTCAGCTTCTCTTATGATAGATTTCCAGGTAAGTTTATTTATGTACGTATGAAGTTTGTCCCTTATTTTAAGAAGCTGTGATAAGGCTAGAAAATGTCTTTAAAGAGACACACAATATATGATTGCTCTCATCATGCAAATACTTGTATAGCAAAAGGAAACAACTTCAACCATTTTCAGAAACAGTGGCCTAAATCACTCTGACAGTACAACATGTGATGGGAATATTTTTAAGGGAAAAATCACCGTAGGCTGTTTACTGTCAAGCATAGCAAGACAAAAGGTTAGTTCACTAGGAGGAGAAACTGGATGTTAAAGCTGAGGCTTAAGCCTACATGCAATAATCTGCTTTTCTTGTATAATGTTGCATTGGTGAAGGATTTTCTGCATATTGGTAAAAGTAAGAACATACACATATTTTATTAAGAATTCATGTTAAGTATTTTACATATGATTTCCAGATAAGTTTATACTGAGCTTACTGAGTGAATATATACTGAGATTTTTCTGTGTGGCCAGATCAGTGAACGCAGTAATAAAAATATGTTATGATGCTTTGTAGCATATAGAATATATGTACTCAGAGAAAAAAGATTATAATAATTATTAGATTACTACATCTTACCTTTTAAATTGGAAAATAAACTGAACTAAAATATTATAATTCTTCTTGAGTACAAATTCAGTAGTACACCATTTCACAGTGACTTATTTGTCACAAATTGTTTCATATATTTATATAAGTGCTAGAATCAAAAATTCTAATATATATGAACACTGCTTGTAAAAATTTGTGTAGGCCAGAAAGCCTAGAATCGATCAAATTAATTAGAATATCTCAGTGTGTTCCTTTAATATCACAGGAAAAATAACTCTTTAAAAAAACCCCAAAAATTAAATTTGTGCTTTTCTGAAAGCTGCCAGAATTTATTCAATTTTTTCAATTAACAGTAGGCATGTACTTTTTGTACAACACAAGTAACTGAGTACATGAAAAGATCATGAATCTTATGGTATTGAATTAAAATTCAGAAACAAAAGAGAACTCTAATGAATGCTAACAAACATCATGTCTGTAGTTAAACTCTATTACATTTAGTAATACAGTGAGATGTTATTTTTCCATGAATTTTCAACACAACTTTTTCTGTATGCTAATATTACATTATAGTATTGAGATTAATTCTCACTGTCTGTAGATAACTCAACATTCATGCTCTCATTTTGTGTTAATTTGTATTTTCACACAACACAATTAGCAATTCATATTCCTATACGGAGAAAAAAATATGGAAATGATGCAACAGAAGAAAAATATTTTAATGGTTGTAATATGTAGCCTTGCTGATCTGTACACCACTGCTCAGTGCTGTTTGGTCTTCCAGTCTAACTCAACAAATGTCTTCCATAAACACAGCAGGTGTTTTACTGACATTTAATTTTAATTCACTCTAATACATTAATGTCAATACAGTTGAATACAGAGTTGTGAACTGTATAATACTTTGCAGAGGGATGCTATTTAGGTATGTGTGTTGAAGAATTCAGATACCATCTATTGGGAAGTCAGTACCTGCAGATAGGTGCATGAAATTGGAAGAAATTTTACACATTCATACACAGTAACTAAATGTATTCAGTTACACAGAAACTAAATACCATCACAATAATTATATAATAATTATATTATATTAATTGCATATTCAAAGGATCTCTTATGTCTTATGTTTACTTAAGGAAAAATTTTCCTGTTATAGGAACACTGATTGTTGCCCATATACCTGCTAGAAAAATTTAAAGCAGCTCACTCCTTACACAAAACTCTGCTGTGTGTTGGACCTCAGACAACAAATTACTTTTGCATTTTCTTGATTCTTTGTTGTTTATGATTTGACCCAATCCTCTACTGCATTCTGCTGCCTCCTAGAAAAAGATGGACAACTAGAAACTTGACTCAGAGAAAAAGGGGGAAGGTAAGTAAACATCATAATATTCTGTTAAAATTCAACTGAAATTAAAAAAAAAGAAAACAAAAACAACTGTATGATTAAAATTATTGGAAAGGTGGTTAATGGATGAAGAATTATACTTATAAAAGGAAACTAATAGTTGTGTTAGTATTTGATATATCTTTTGCTGTTACTGTTTTGAGATCTTAACTGAAAACCGAGGCTTTGTCTTTCTGTTTTGACATAAACTGCATATACATCTATAAATCAGATATATTTAAAAATGAGATTGACTCATTTTCCTTTGAAATATTTGAAGTGGGGTTCTAAATTTACTATTTACTGACTGTTTTTCAATATCATTTGATTCATATTTTCCATGTGGATTTTAATGTGAGATAAGCCAGATATGAACTTGCAATATTGAGGTCATTTTAGTCTTCTCTTGACTTCTTTCTAAGGTAAAAATTATGTGTGGTAATAGTCTCAAGTACATAGTGCAAACATGAATTTAGTTTTGTATTCCTTCTCCAAAATTCTCCAAAATCAGAATATGAAAGAATATTTTATCTCTAAGTTAGAAACACGTAAATGTAGTTACCTACAAAGACACAAATATTGCTAGAACAATTGTCTCAATATTTCATTTTCCAACAAATAAATCAGAAAAATATGTGGTGACATGAGAAGACTGCTAGGCCAGAAATCTGATTTCAGTCCTTTTACAAAAAAAAAAAAATTATGCAATTAGTAAATGTGTTAAAATGTAACAAAAAAAGAATAATTAAAAAGTGACTTTTAATTTACTTAATTGGTTTCAACAAGGACAGATATGTTGAACTAAATGCACACATTAAGGATTCAATACTTGTTGAGCTTATTAAAGCTCTCAGAGTTAATTATGATTTTCATTTTCCTTAATAGTAGTAAAGGTCTAAGATATTGCCCTCTTGCATTAGAATAAAAATGTTAGTACAAATAGATCTATGTTGCTGTTGTGAAAATATCCTCTTTTAGGACTTATATTTTAAACCAAATTGCATGTTTATGTTTATATATTTCTCTTACAGATGACCTTTTTTCATATACAATAGTGATCTAAATGTGTCTTTACCAGTGCCATCTCTTTTCCTCCCTAATCAGCCTCAGCCTTCCATGATCAAATTCATCTAATGCAAACTTAAACAAAAGGAGTACTCTTTTCTTCAAACAATATATAATACAGTTGCATCATGAACTGCTAACCCATTTAGGTAACACTAATGGATATTTTAAAATGTAACCCTTTCTTCTGAGAGAAAGAAACCAAACAAATTGTAATAAATATAAGCTAGAATATATTTATTTTCTTTCTAATGGAGATCATAGATTCGTACCAACATAAAGTCAATGGTAGAACTAATTTAAATTGTTCCTATTCTGAAGTGTATGTATGCATATGTGTTTCATCCTGCCCGTGTCAAATGTGATGTACTTATTTTTCAAATTATTGTTTTTCCATTTCTCATAGAACCATAGAGTGGATTGGATTGGATTGGATTGGATTGGATTGGAAGGAACCATCAATGATTATTCAGTCCAACCCTCTGGCCATGGGCAGGGACTCTTTCCACTAGATTAGGTTGCTCAAAGCTCCATCCAGCCTAACTTTGAACACTTCCAGTCATGGGACATCAGTATCTTCTCAGGACAGACTCGGCCAGTATTACACTGACTTCTTTGTAAAGAATACAGCCAATCTAAATAGCCACTCTATACCTACCCTCTGCTTCCTTTCACTACAGATCCTCTTCAAAGACTTCTCTTTTTCCTATAAACCCTCCTAAGAACCGAAAGGTCACAATAAGGTCTTCCCAGAGCCTTCTTTTCTCTAGGCAACAGAACAACCCCGCCTCCCTCAACCTGTTGTCATAGGAGAGATACTCCAGCCTTCTGATCCTTTCCATGGTCCTCCTTTGGACCTGCTCTGACAGACATGTCCTTCCTGTGTCGTATTTCCCAGAACTAGATTCAAGATTCTATGTTCTAGCACAGGTGCTAGAAAAAAAAAAAAAAAGAAAAAAAACAGCACCTGAAACAGAAAACACTGATTCTTTGTTTTAGGAAATCAAGAACAGTTTTACAAGTGTTGTGGATGAGCTGGGAATGGTCACAAATTGTCTGCTTAGCTTTAAGCCATCAATACATATTTTGCATGCCTTGAAGGCATATCATGTTACTGATTGAGGACAGTCAAGGTTTTTTAAGACTTCTTGGGTGCAATAGGTAGAACTGAGTTATGGGTATCACAAGGACCTTTTATGAACAGATGGAACAAAGGTCACCAAGCATGCTGTGTTTCAGCCTGCTTTTAAGCCATCCCACTGAGGACCCGAAAATATACCTAGAAATAAATATATCTTCATTAACTCAAATAAAGCCCTGTTTCCACTGTTCTAGATGTATCACACTTCAGTTGGTATTTACAATATAATGATATTAAGCAGAAATTAACTTCTGTGAACACAAAAAATAATGTATATGCACAAAACTTAATTTAAATTGAAATCAGTACTATGATAATGTCAGCGTAATTTACTAAGTTTTGCTTTAAATTAATCAGGTTATAGTCACTGTTTCTCACTGTACACACCAAATTATTTTTCTTCAAGCTGATTTCCTTTCATGAAATTACTGGTAATAAAGTAAGAAGCAAAGTAAAAATCTTAATTGTTACTGAAATGCTTATGATGTATTCAAATGTCAACTCTTGCTAATGGAATTATTGCTACAATGTGGGTTTGGATAACAAAAACTAGAGGATTACTTTCATCTCAAAAGTTATGCATTCCTGTTGGATTTTACTTTAGTAAAGCTACCTTTCCTTCTTAGCCCTAAAAATCTGATTTGCTTTGTAATCTGTCCTGAATCAACTGACACCACTGTATCCAACCTAAATTTTGCTGGAACCCAAGATGATGGATTACTAAATTACAGAAAGCAGACCCTAAGGAATTCACACTGGAATTACTACAGCTTTTGATGAAGACTGCAAATCTGTGAGGTTGACACTGAGGGCAAATGACAGTATTACTATTCTGCTGATCCAATCAGTGTTATTTTTACTGTATGAAATGTAGAAGCACAATCCCTTGCAATATGGCATTAGAACAGTATCTGTTCTTAAATTCTCACTTATTAACAACTTTTGCTGTTTTTCAGTTGGGTTTTCTTATTAATGTCTACAGAAACAATTTTTCTTTTTAGAAACTTCATTATACACCAGAAAAAAATAAGTGTCTTCAGAAAATATATTAAAGAATAATGCATTTTCCTGTAGGTCTCATTTTTTAAAAGACAAACGATGAGTATGTGTACCTCAAATGTTTAAGATATCCTTAACTGAAAAAAAGTGAAACCCAAACAAATGGACAGAATTCATACTAGCATCCACTCCTGAAATCCTTGTCTAATTAATGAGTAGACAAAAGACTTTTTATTCCTGCAAGAATTCACCCCTCTTTGGTATTGCTTTCTGGGATTTTTTTTTCATATCTTTGTTTCTGACTACATCTACATCTATCTGTATCATAAATCAATAGATATCTGTGAGATAGTCACAAAGTGACTATAGAATGGATAATATTTCTGCTTCTTGATAAAAAGCACTGAATGGAATACTATTACAACAGATATTTATAGTCCAAAATTTTGGCTTGTTACACCTTGGAGAAAGTCAAGTAGCCAAGCTCCTTTTGTCATCATTGAAATTATATGCATACACCGAAATTTCATACCTAAAATTCCAACTCTTTTGGCATCAGATCCTCTGCTCTCAGTTAGAACAGACAACAGAAAAGAGATGAACTGGGACTGTATTTATGAATAGCTATTTTCATTCTGTCCTTGAAAGCCTGTGTACAGAAATCAAACTAACACTCAAAATTCAATCATGCATAAGCCAATCATGCTGTGTTGCTCGAGGCTAACAGCTCTGCAGGTATGAATCAAGGAAATACCAACTTCTTTTCTTGTTTTGCACCAGCACGTTGCCACTCTTGCTGGGGCCTCAGAAAACCATCATCCCCACCTTTCCTCAGGGCATTCAGTGGCTGACAATAGCAGTCACTCATTCAGATGGTACAGGCAAAATCCTGGTAGCTTCTGTGTCTTGTTAATGATTCTGGATCATAAATACTGCCACTGCTGACAGATGTAATTACTCATGGAAATACACTTCATTGTACCCTTGTGTTTGCCTTATGAGTATCATAAATGGGCCCTTCTTAAAAATCTGACATTCTAGGAAAGCACAACCCCAACTGAAAAGAGATGTGAAAGCTGACAAGAGATGACAAATGTCAGTAGTTCAGCTACACTGTTGACAGGTCTGTCCTTGTTAACATCAACAGTATTAGTAGAATGGTGAAATAACCTATTACTCACATGCCAAGGTTTTGCTGTTAAAAACTTCCCACTCCCCAGTAATTCTTCCAGTCTCTCCTGCCAGCTATCCATCCAGCACCACTCCCACAGACATATCTTGGTCACATTATTTTTTCCCACCCAAATAAAAAGGTGAGACAAAACATAATATTTCTGAAGCCATAGTGTTCAAAAAAAACCCCTACATATAAAGTTGTCCTACATATAAAGTTCTGTAATGCATATTTTGAGGACACATCTATTTCCTAATGCTCCCTTCAGGTCTGTAGTAACTATGAACCAGACCTGAAGGACAGATTAAGGAAATAGGCAATGAAAAAGTTTCTCTCTATATGAATTTGTAGCTTGCTAAACAGTCATAGTGAGGGACAACAGGAAACTCCAGATCTTGAGACCTTGGCTTTAAAATCTTTGTATGTGGTCTGAAATGAAATTTTTTGCTCTGAGCCTGCACACTGATGGCTGTCAAAATAATAGGCCCCCTGGAATGTGACCCTCTTGTGTGCCCAGACCTTCAGTCCCTGCCCTACCAGGCACCAGATTGAAATTATAATAAAAAATAATGAAAATCTATCAATGTTTACCATTTTTTCCTATCGCTTCCGAACATGAAAAATACAACTTAACTTCCAGTTAGGTGGTCTTTAAATAAAAGTTAAAAAGAAAAAAAGGACAGAAGAAAGACCTTTAAAAAAAATTTTAAAAAGTAAGTTTTATCTTGCCAAAAATATGTGAAAATTGTATGTAAAATAGATTAAGTGGAGAGCATGTATATTCTCAAAATATAGAATTTCTCCTTTTTGCTAAAAAAGAACCTCTATGTAGCAACATTCTAGCTTTCTCTGTCTTTTTGTCTCTTTTTTTCCCCTCCAGATAGAGTTCATCGTGCAACTCATGGTGACTCAAAAATAAATTTCCCTAGAAGTCGGAGTAGTTCTGCTCTATACTATTTTACTTCTATTATTAGTAGTCCACTTAAATGTTAATGCTTTAAGCTCTTAAATCTTTAAGCATCTAAATCTTAAGCTGTTAAACATGAAATTTTTTGATGTTTATTTTGGTGATGTAAAAAAGTTTATTTTATTACTGTTGCCAAACCAATTAAAAATAGCTGTCCTACAGTCTTCACAGGCTGTATACAAATATCTGTCTTCAAAATCCAAATGTCCTTCAGCTTGGTAAAATACCTGAGTCCAGCTTCTAGAAAAATGTTATAGGGTGTTTCTACTTGCTGAGATGAACACCTCTTCTTCGACGGGCATATTTCATTTTCACATGTAAACATGTCACATACCACTCAGATGCAGCACAAAAAGGATTGCCCTGTACAGCCTAAATCAAACATGACATAACAAGTCAGGCTTATGAACAGATGTGGTGTATCTGGAGGGAAAAGGAAGGACAGGCTGAAAAAAAGAGATCAGGCTGTTTATCAGCCATTTACTCAGTTTGATGTCTCAGATTCTTCCATCTTTTTTTTTTTTTTTTTTTTTAATCTTCCCCCACCCCCCTCTGCTTTAAGAATTCAGAAGTTAAATGCATTTTTCCTTCC
>JACBWW010000102.1:833610-881659 GCA_020086605.1 Lanius collurio
AGGGAAGGGAAGGGAAGGGAAGGGAAGGGAAGGGAAGGAAAGGAAAGGAAAGGAAAGGAAAGGAAAGGAAAGGAAAGGAAAGGAAAGGAAAGGAAAGGAAAGGAAAGGAAAGGAAAGGAAAGGAAAGGAAAGGAAAGGAAATTTGCTTTCTCATTGTCCTTAGTCCTTGCAAGTGGGATATTAAAGATGTAGATTCTGCTACCATTCTGCTCACAACAGAGAATTTCAGGCTCATAAATCTCATCCTCAGTGGCAGCTTCCCGCTGCTAAGAATTTTGAGAATTTTAAGAATTCTGAGAACTTCTATCGTTATTTTGATTTGAAGGACAAAACATTATAGGGAATACCCTAAGGAATTCCTAGGGAATTTACCAGTATTTATAGCCAGGATATTTGTTTTCTATAGTGAAATGACTGACTGTGAATGGTAGAGGAGCCATGTTATTTTCTTCCACTCTAATAGGGCTTTCATTGAGTTCTCCCATGAGTTTCAGTGAGTGCTCTGACAGACATAGAGGCCCATCACAAAAACTGCCCTGTAGCCACTCCCTACCCTGCTACCAAATCTTGGCCATGCAAACCCAATACACTGATCCTGACCCATAAATTCTCAATCATCCCTTAGAAATATAAATGCACACTCAAGGAACTCCACATGGAGTGCAAAACTTTGTCTCCTCTCTTTGTTATGCTCTTTGAAGAGCTTTAATCCATCCAGCACTTTAGTCACCGAAGCTGCCCCACCATGTGTCTTGAATCATAATCATATTGTGGTTCTGTGACTGCATGTAGTCTTTTAATTCCTTCTTTTTCTTGTGCTTTAGGTGTTCCACCCACACACAGGAGACAGGACTCTGGCTTTGCCATTTACCTTGGGGATGGAATGCTGCACCATTTCACCTTCCCTTTCCTTCACCCTGATGCTTAGGTCCCTGTAATCACAATATTAGAGTTGCAATAAGAGACATAGCAAATGCCTCTACATAGCAAATGTTTATAGAACATTGTATTCCAAAACAGATGCTGAATTTATAGAACAGGCTTGAATATAATTTCTGTCAGAGAGGTATTGAAACAAGTATTTTCAGATGCATATGTCATTCATGGTTCGACAGTATTGAAAGAGGGACAAGCATTTCATTAACTCCTTTCTACTTGGGTATATTTCCAAAGAAAAATAACAAAAGAACACCTATTCATATATAGAGGAAAGACTTTAAGCATTTACCTTAAAAGATTTTTCAGGTCCATAGATTCTCCATTGTCAGACCTACTGTCCTACAACCCAGTTAAAAAAGCAATTTATCTGTGACTTCAACATTTGTAATTACCTAGAAGTATGTAATTGCATGATAAGGGCAGGTCTCTGTTCACATTCAGTCTGTTCTGTTCTTAAATGTGAAGCACCAATTGTTCTCTCACATTGAAGAGCAAAAAAAAAATTTCATACTCAGTACCTGTCTGTGTTTCAGCAGTTGGGTGCCTAAGCATTACAATCTGCTGAGACTGCATTTCTTTTCTCCTGGGCTTGTGCTTGAATTTCCCATGAATATCTAATATATTTCTTAACACTGACACTGAAATTCACAAGAGAAGCAGCCTGGAGCACACAGCAGGAGAAGTGCAGGAAACACAAACAGCATATCAGAGCTGCTCCGTAAAGGTTCTTGTTTGATTTTCAGGGTTTTATAAGCAGCAGTACATCATAGTAAAGCTCAGCAAAACAAACATGAGAACAGAATACCACTGCCAAAGTGTTTAAACTAAATTTTCCCATTCTTCTCACTATTAAAGAAGTTAAACCTGATGGTTCTCAGGATGTTGGGAATTCCTCATTCCTAGTGCTCTAGAGCTCAGTTTGGTGCACTCTCATTCTCCACAGTCTGCTACAGTTTTCATCAGTAGGTCCAGCCAGTAAACAGATGTTCTGCAAAGACATGTGCATGTGTATGCACACACAACTACACACATACAGACACAAATATACATGCATAAAAACCAAGGGCCTTTAATGTAGCACACACATGAACACAACACTAAATCATGTTGCTCCTCTCCTGTTGATCAGAACTGAAGACAGATTGCTGATAGACAGACACCTTTACTCCTTAACCCACAGTCATACCCACATTTACATATCTGTTGATTATTAGTACAGGTTTTATGTTTACCTAACATCTATGTGATCCATCCTGGATCCTAGGTCATCAACTCATTCAGAAACTCAGACTCTGGATCTTTCCCAGCCTCTTCCTACACACTAGATAGTTCTGTCATTTTTCATGGTGCTGAAATTTTTATCAGGTTATTGGTTTCTAATTTGTTATGTTCAGCATTTCTCATGTTAATCTCACATTGTCATGTTTTCCATTTTCTATTCAATTAGCTAAACAATAGGTCAGAGCCTACTCATCATGTATTCATACTAATATTTGTATTCATATAAATCCATGTGTGTATTTTCCTTTAATTATCTTGTTTTCAGGTAGACATGGAAAACATTGATGTGTATTGAAATAATACAGGAAAAGACATGGCAAATCTGCTAAGCACACATTGAAGTAAGCTGTATGTGTTCAAAACAAAAGAGACTTGTTCCTATTAAAACCTCACTAGTCTCTCTTTCCCCATGTGTGTGGTGAAATTCTGATCATAATGAAAAGGTAGGAATGATTGAATATTCTTTCTGGGAAACACAATCAGAGTTCATTCTTTTATACAGAAACCTTTGTCTAGAAGAAAGGTGTAAACAGTCTATGGTGATAATCCTGTAATTTTCACTTTGTGTAGAAATATTTCATTGTGTGATACATTAGTCATTGAGGAAATAAAACTAATTTTTTCTTTTTTTTTTTTTACGGAGCTGAAAGAATAATTTATATCACCCTCATTTACAAGGCTTTATGATTGCTATACCTAACTATAGAATGTCTAAATTTTTTTGCAGTTTTTGAACATGGTTTTGAGAACAATATAGAACTTCTGTGTAGGAGATCACTTGTTCCTGAAGACTAATTTCACCATTAAGAAACTTTGAACCACCTTCACAGTGTCAAAGTTCTGAATAGAATCTGAATATCTCACACCTTGTTTCTATCTTGACTGCAAATAATATGAAGAAAAAAAATAATCTAAATTATGTTATCATGTTGGAATTTCCCACTAAAGGATAAAAAGATTGTATTACTTTATTCCAAGTAATCAAATGAATACATCTATTTTGAGTCAATAATTCTTTGTTGACACATATTCTAAGTAAATGATCGATATCTTAGTTTAGTCAGTAAATGATTGATAGTTCTTAGTTTAGTCAGTTTAGTTATTTCCTGATTTGGCCCACAGAGTTAAAGAGAATTAAATGAATTTTAGTTCTACCCTATAAACCTTAATCTTCCAATGAGCCTCATTCTGACAAAAAGTCTATGGCAGTTGTAAGAAATATACACATGGATAGATATTGCCAACTTCTCAAGATCAGATGCTAATCTATAAAGTCACTGCTTACAAATCAACACAGACACACAAGCAGAACTATCAGTGGGCATACGATTATTAGTCTGAGAATAAGAACAGCATATTATTAAAATAAAGGACAAAAGACAATTCTACAGAGGACTTACAGAGTGCAGTTTAAGTCCCTGTACTCCATCTGTATATACATTTATCTATGAATAGTAAGATTAGGCTTATGCTGGAGTCACAATTTGAGGACTTGGGGAATTTTCCATCCCTTCCCAGAAGATGATATTTTTTTCCAAATTCTGTAGCACTTTTAGGTATATAATGGCATGCAATTTTTTCTGAGTTAAAATTTTCTGAGTGTGTGCTTAAAAGTAGGACAAGTTTACCAGCTAGTGTGTCTGGAGAAAGAGAATAATAATAAAATTAAAAAAGAAAAAAAAATTTTAAAAAATTTAGGTATGGGTGATTCTGTGGTAGCACTATTTATCTGCAGTCCTTTAGGTCAGTGGTTTGAGGACTCAGCAGATTATAGAAAATTTCTATTCCTTTCTCTGCCAAAAAGATTTACACAAGTATTTGTACTTTGGAGATTCTAGATAAACTGCAAAAGTGCAAAGAGTGGTGACTCCTTTTCTCCTCTTGATCATCTTTTACTTCAGAAATACTCCAAAACTCTGTTCATAGAGTGTTTCTCTTTGGTCTAGTAAACAAAATATTAATACAGAAATCAAAAAGGAGAATGGCTGCATTCCAGCCCCATGTAAAGCAAGTATTTTAAATTATTTGTATAAAGTGGAAGAGGTCCAGCAATATAGTTTATACCAGATTTTGTGCTGGGGCCTGTGGTATTTTCATCTATTCAACAGCAAATATATTCTGCCACTCTCATCCCAATATAAGAAAAACAAACAAATAAACAAACAAAACAGTATCAGGTGTTTTAAAATAATTGAAGTCCTAAATTATCATGCCAACCTATTTAAACTGCTTCAATTCATACTGTGTGGCAGGTTTTGTAGTCTTTAAAGGCATTCTTAACAGAAACTATGTTCACTCCTTTTTAACATCTACATTTTCTTTGAAGTGTTTTTGCTGATTCTACACGCTTATCATAGCTGAGGAATATTTAGATCTTTCTTGACGAGTAAGATCTTTATGTTTTGCTGATCTAGTACAACTATTATGCAGATTCAGAAGACAGGGTCTGTCTCCTGCCTCTATTATGACAGTAAAACTCTTAGAGATGGTTGAAAAAATGGTAACAATTAATATTGCTATAATTAAATCAGGTTGAAGGAAGACAGTCCTGAGGAAAATAGTTACCTGTCATTACTTTCCATCTTACTGACAGGTTGTCTTACACCACCTAGCTTTTCCTGCAGGATATGCTTGTAATCCCTCAATCTGAATATAAAAACCAATACAAAATAATGTATATACTTATTTCTATACATACATGAATATACATACTAATTATATACTATGTTCCTCAAAATCCTGATGCTATAAAGATGAAAATGTAATTAACTATCTTCAGAAATTTCTCTCATAAATAAAAACATCTGAATTTTATTTTAATGTGAAAATTCTATTGGTAGATCACATCTTGATTGCTCCCATCATAAACTTCTTTGATAAATGTATTAACTAGAGAAACACTTTTGCAAGCACAATTTCCATTCCTGAGACTTTGTTGTCTGACCTTGTTTCATTCTGCTTAATTCCAGCCACCTATTCAAAACACATCATTTGGGATTCTATTCATCCTGAACTCACTCTGTAGTTAGTTGAAAGTGAAAAAAAGAGACTTTAAAAAGCAATTCAGTGTTAAATATACCAACATCTAGTGAGGACTATCTCTTTCTACTTATTGGGGAGGAAGCTGAGATAAATATATTCCTCCTCAGTGACTATCAGCTAAATGGTTGTTGTTGAGTGGGAAAACCTTCATTCTTTTATATAACTTCAGCCAAATTATCTTTTATCAGCCAAATACCTTCCATTCTCTGCTAATGGAACCATAAACTTAACAACTACTCCCTATATCTGGTTTCCAAAGCAGAAAAGCACCATATTCCTATTTTACAGAAGCAAACAACCTTTATAGACAGAAGTTATTTCCCAAGATAACAGCAAATGCAAATCAGAACTTCAGCAAATGCAAGTTGACCATGCATATGTATGCATATGTAAAGTATTCTTTACCAATTTTGGATTTGTCTCATTAAATCTCACTGTCTAAAAAGTGTAAGGTAGTTACCAAGTTGTTTCTCACTTCAGAAATGCCTATCTTCTCTATACAACAATAGATAAAACTTTCTTGAAGGGATTGTGCTGGATGCCCAACTTCTTGTCATGGTTTAAGCCCAGCTGGCAACTAAACACCACACAACCACTCACTCACCTCCTCCATTCTGGTAGAATGGAAAGGAGAATATAAAGTAAAACTTTAGATTGAGATAAGAACAGTTTTATAATTGAAACAAAAATTAAATAAAGTAATAATAGCAAATAATAATAATGACAATGAAAGGATAAAACCCACACAAACAAGGAAATCAAGTGATACAATTTAATTTTCTGAATGTGTGTTTAAAAGTAGGACAAATTTTGATCAATTCCAGAGACTGTCCCTGCAACCCAATCTGACCCCTTCTGGGTCACTCCCCCAGTTTATTAACTGGCCATGACATTCTATCATGTGGAATATACCTTTGGTCAGTTTGGGTCACCTGTCCTGGTTATGTTCCCTCCCAGAAGAAGTCCTTGATGTAGGATAAACATAATTTAGCACTAACAAAAACACCAACCTTTTATCAACATTATTCTCATACTGAAACCCAAACACAATACTGTAGCAGCTACTAAGAAGAAATTGACGCTATCTCAGCTGAAATCAAGGCACTTTTATAAGGATGCAGTTAATTGAGAATAGCATTTCCTTTGACTAATTTACAGTTTTCTTATAGTTGCACATACTGAGAATTTATTGGTTTTGAAATCAGAACAATTGAGAATCAAATGTCTCATTTTTGAAATCTTAAGAAAAGATATCTGAGAAAGTTGTGAGGGGAAATTTTTACATGATTTGAAAATAAATACTTCTGGGGAATAAACCATAGACCATGACAAACTAATATGGATGTCAAACTCTAAATACTGCACTAATTAGATGACTATTGTAAGCTAAAAATTAAGATGACTATCTCATGTATATTAGTCTTCCTCTGGAGAAAGATACAGATAGACAGCTACTGGTGAGGTAGATCCTATCTTGAATGTTTATATTAAAATTAATATCAGAACCTTTGGAAGTGCAGATGATGAGTGAGACAGAATACCAGATCAAGTAAGACGCCATACTGAGCACATTCACCTCAAGCAATTAAGCAAAGGATTCAATTCAATTTTTACAAAGATGTAAAAATTGTGGATTACTAAACATTTTAAAACAGATCACTAAATATGTTTAAAAAGGCTAGACTGCCTTTACAGTCAGAATTAAAATCAGACACTTCAGAGAATGGTTTACATCACCTTTGCACAAAATAAATCACCTCAAGAAGATATTTATTTTTTGATATTTAATTAAGACAAGTCTAACTAAGGTGGACTAAGGTGACCTACTCAGGCTTAGATATCTAATCTGAACATCCTCAAGTAAGAGTAGATTAATTCCACCCATAAACCTGAGGGATAAATGTAAAAAATAAATATGACCATTAAAATCATATTCAAATAGTTATGAATGTGTATGGGATGGAAACACTAGGAGATAATCAGAAGAATGAAGATGGGTAGCAGTCATGGGCCTCTGTTCTATCTCTGCTGCTCCTTAGCTCTTATTTAATCCCTGCTTTATGTTATGTGTCTCATCCCTCCATTTTTCCAGTGAATAAATACAGTCTGGATATCCACTGCTAGCAAGTTCTCTTGCTGAGTCCACTATGAAAGAATTTCAGATCCAGCTGTTTAAGCAGTTACTCGATAGGATTCCCTCTGAAACTGCCTTCAGGAACAAGGGAGTGGAACAGAGCAGGTAGATTTTAAGGACGCTACATAGCACAAGACAAGAGCTCTCAATTCCTAGGTGTAAGAAATGAGGAAAGAAAGGCAAGAGACTGGCATGGTGAGTAAAGACCTGCTGACCAAGAAAAAGGACAAGAAGGAAATTCACAGGCAGTGGAAGCAAGGACAGGTATCTTGGTCAGAGTATGAGGATGCTGCCAAGTTGTGTAGGGTTGGGGTTAGGATGGCCAACGTGTGTCTAGAGCTGAACTTGGCAAGGTACATAAAGAGTAATAAGAAAGGCTTCTGTAAGTATGTCATCCAGAAAAGGAAGATCAAAGGACAGGTGTTGTTGACACACCTGAGGGAAAGAATGTCATCCAGATGCTCCTGGACAGGCTCAAGAGGTGGGACCATGTGAACCTCATGAGGTTCAAGGCCAAGTGCAGGGTGGTGCACCTCGGTGGAGGCAACCTCTGATATCAACGCAGGCTGGAGATGAACAGAATGAGAGCCCTACCCAGAAGAACTTGAGGGTGCTGGTGGGTGAGAGGCTGGACATGAGCCAGCAATTTGCGCTGGCAGCCCAGAAAGCCAAACATGTCCTGGGCTGCATCCAAAGCAGCGTGGGCAGCAGGGCAAGCGAGGGGATTCTGCCTCTCTCCTCTGCTCTGGTGAGACCCCATCTGAACCACTGCATTCGGTTCTGGGGTCCCCAAGATATGAAGGTCATGGACCTGTTGCAGCTAGTCCAGGGAAGGGTGACATGGATGACCAGAGGGATTAAGACTCTCTTAGAAAAATAGGCTGAGAGAGTTGGGCTTGTTTAACCTGGAGAAGAGAAGACAGTAGGAGGACGTTCTAGCAGTTTTCCAGTATGTAAGACACGATTTGTATGACAAGGAAAAATTTTTCAGTGTTGACTGTTGCAACAGAACAAGCAGTTCAAAAATCTCTTCAAAAGAGATGCTACATAGCACATAAGAGCTCTCAATTCCTAGGTGTGTTCCTAGAATCAACTTCAAAAGTTGATTCTGCAAAAATATATTTTCAACAAATCAAGGTTTTACCAATTTTATAATTGCTCATGTTAGATTTTCAAACTTTTTCAAAAATATTGAAGAGTGTTCTATCAAGAATTTTTCATCCTGCAGACTGGTCATTTAGCTACTTATTGTGGCTACTATTTAAAAACAAACAACCCAACCAACCAACCAACCAAAGAAAAACTGAACAAATACAAACTGCTCTGCAAAATTCTATTTGCTGCTTACAGGTTGCCATCATTTCCCCAAGATGTGCTTTTTTTCCTTTCTTCAAGCTGGTAAAAGCATTGCCATAGGCCAACCAACAGCTTTTGGAATGAATGCAAGCTTTTGCAAATATTTGGAAATATGTTCATTCTGTAACCATTTAAGGAAACAAATATATCTGCATTCAGCCTTAGAAAAATTGCATCCATAAGCTTTCAATATTTCTAGTGGTATTTTTTTCCTTTATTCCAAGAAAAAGCTAGACATATTTTTATTGTTATTTTTTAATAATAAGCGAGCTCTATTACTGAGTTGCTAAATGACTAATTTGCAATTTTATAATCAAAACTGATTTTGAAAAATTTAGAGATGAAATTTTTCAACCCTTATGAATTTGAAATTAGCTTAATAGAACAAGTAGGTTTTTTATGTGAGACAGGTATCTGACCTAGACTCAGTAAATAAATATCACATAGGAAAAGTTCATAAGGAACATAACAAAAAAAAAGCACCACATGAAATGGGACCTCTCACAGAGCTGCTTTTGTTGAGTGGTGGCCAAATTAGCAATTGCAGGCAATTTACCAATTATTGAGCACAGAATTTAAAGTTCAGTACCCATCATTTTAAAATTGCTATCTTGAAAATAGCTTTTTTTAAAAATTAAGTACATAGAAATAAACAAAAACTTATAGCTCACTAAATAGTAGTCTATGACATACCATCCTCTCAAATATGTGGTCAGTCATCATCAGAGATTTGGTTCTTAGAGTGGGTACTCAGTGGGACTAACATTGGATTAATCACCATGGCTACTAATAGTGTTGTTCTTTCAGGACAGATGGGATCATCACACTGGGATCCTAGTGTCAGTAGGTGACCATGCTGATTTGATTTTTTTTTGTCTGTATAGCTCGTGTTCCAAGTGAACTAACATTACCACTGTGCATAATCCTACATCATATTTTTTGTTCCTGACAGATATGCTCCTGGAAGAATTCCTCCCATCCTGCAGAAATGCTGTAGGCACAGTAGGCACAGACATGTGGGAGGTAGATGGTAGGATAAATGTGTATGTATAAATGCAGTTGATATTCAGCTGTTGTGATAAAGTCAAATTACCCACCAAAAAACCTTTTTGGCCGATACAGCTTGACTGTACTGAAACTAGACAAAGTGTAAAAATCTGCATGGAGAAACAAAAAATAATTTTCAGTGCATATGGATCCTAAAATATCTTCTTAGAAATCATGTCTTCCTTTCAGTGACCACAGAATGACATGAAACACAGAAATAGAATAAAGTCTACTTTCTACCTGACATGGGTATTTTATTTTCAAAGGTGTAAACAGTAAACTTTAAGAGCTGAAATTTCTGTAAATAATTGTTACAGGTACAGCTTGCCCAACTTGAATTCTCCTTATTATGCAATTTCAGTTTTCCTTCAAAGCCCAAACATTTTTTGTGTATGTCTCAGCAATGATAATGTAAAACTTCCCTCTGGATGTTCCCACCATTGACAGCAGAAGTCCATCAGTGTCTTAATATTTTTTGCTGGTGTTATTATTAGTACCAATATTATTGTTATTGTTAGGGTTTTTTATTATTGATTTTATTACTAAAAGTTTTACATTTTTAAACATTTATATCTCTTACTGGAAAATAATTGGGGTTTTTTGACCAATGACATATTTTAATATCTGTGGAATATCATTTACATTTGATAAAAAACTCAGTAGATAATATTTAATAAAGGATTACAGTTTTGTTTTTTGAAAATTTTTAAACTATATCTTTCTCTTGACAGGCATGGCTGAGATTTTCCAGAATAGAGATCACTAACCAAGCTTTGGATGAAAACTCAAATAATTAATATCTCTCATTTAACCTATTTTTTTTCCAAAAAATAAACAATACTTGTATTTTGTTCTTTATTTAATTTCTACTTTTTCTTCTGCATAATGTTATACATATTAAATCTACATAAGTGTAAATAAGAAAAAACATATGATTTTTAAAACATAATGAATTTTGCAGAGTACCAAATTACACAAATTAATGAGGATTTTTTCAACCTTTTTAGTTCTTTTTGTGAATGGTCAGTAGCAGAGAAGCCTGATACTGCCTCTGACTACAGGGAAGTACTCAGACTGTACAGCAGATTGTATTGAGCACAGCACTTTTACCACACCACAAAATATATTTAAGGTTACTCTGTTTAGTAAGTGCATGAGAAACATATATTTATCACGGAGGAGATTTTAGCTGCAGGTAGAAGTGGCAAACTGTTTGGACACATTTTTTAAATTATGTTTGGATTGGAATTTATTTCTATAATTAAATTACTACATTGGAGTGGTTCAATTTGGTGTGTAGACATTTAATGTAACAATATCTCACTTTCAGATGCTTCCTGCACATCCTCACCATTTTCACATGCATTTATCCTATCCTTTTACATCAGCATAAATCAATCTACAGGCAGCATTGCAGAATATTCTTATTAGAACTTTCTCATGAAGGAATAAGACCTTGAAATTGTCCATAACACTCTTCATTGCAGAATTTTGGAAGTTTTTTTTCTGATGGCTTGGATTTTCCTTTGAGTTTTGGTGCTACATATTGCTAGATATCAGAGGGAGTTTTATGATTTTAATTAAAGACACATTTTCTTTTATTGTAAGGTAGCATGACATGATATGAAAACAGAAACCTTAAAATGTGTTTGAAATGAGGCAAGTAAGTAGATTAGAGTGAAAAATTATTAATCAAATCAAGAACAATGGGCAAAAAAGTGACTTAAAATTTTTCCTTTAGTTCAGGAAGTACTGCTTTAAATTTCAGTTGATACTTCTTATATAAGGAATTTGAAACTCAAGAGGGAATGAATTTAGTGTGCATTTAAAGACAGAAGAAGGTTTTTAAAATATATTAAAATGAAATTTAGACTATCTGCTTTAAACAAGTATAAATAATTATAGGTTAAGTTGTTACTGAACAGAGAGTTCATAATTGCAGAGCCTGTAGGACACATCAAAGACAGAGACTTGAGGACCTGCGGAGTGAAGAATAACCTGTTTGGATAAATCTCTAAGATGAGTTTGGGGAAGCATAGAGAGGAGATGAAGGACAATACTGTGAAGAGGACTGATCATTGAATAGAAGGAAGATGCTGCTATCAACTTTCTTGCCTTTTGCTATTGAGAAATAAAAAGGGCATCAGAACATGAGGGAGAGTGTAGTGTCACATACTCTGTGGGGGGCTTGACAGAAGATAAAAGGGAGTGTATGAGGAGTCAGAAGTGCTGAGTGAAAATGAATAAAAAACTGGAAGTAGGACGACAGTCCAATACTGGATGGGACATTAATTTGAAGGTGTTTCAAGAGCAACAAAAATGATAGTACATACAGAAATCAAAATATGATCCATAAGCAGTCTTGAGCAAATGCAGAATGCCTTAAAAAACATAAATGAGGGAGATAAAAATGCACAAATTATTAAGCATGATTTCAGCAATCATTCCCAATCATTCTACTTCAAGCTTAAACAAGACACGAACAACACTTTTGACAAATAAATGCACTGTTGTTACAAAGTTGTACTAACCATGGCAGAAAGGTTGGAGACACATAAAAAGAAATAAAACAAATCTTCTTATTTTATGAAAGGAGGCTAAATGTAATTTAAGATTTAATGTAAATATACTTGATGGTAAAAACTAGTTTGGTTTGGTTCTATAAAATTGCATTCAGCTTTAAGGTTGATTAGAACTTAACAAATTGGAAGAAAGAAACCAAATAAAACCCAAACAAAACAGACTAAAATGATACCTTCTTTAAAAATTCTGTCAACACTTTTTAATAGAATAGCATTTATGAAATCTGTTAAGAGATATTGCACTAGATAAGATTCCAAGGAGAGACTTAAATAATGTCAAGATTCTGCAGTGTGATAGGATTCTACTTTCACCAATCTATTGTGCATTTAATACGTTTTAATGGTGTCATATTCTTTAGTTTTACCAACACTTTTAATAACCAGTGTTGGAGACTATGTCAGAAGATATCCCTAGAAGTTACAGGTACTAGATGTTGTTAAGCCCTGAAAGCTATGTACATGTTCTCTTTATCTGAGGTTAACTTTTAGATCACTATTGTTTTCCAGCAAGCTTATACCTGAAAAAACTGCTTGCAAAGCAAAAAATGTCTCTGTTTTCAAGTAGCACACCTATATGCATTCAGAAGTCTGAACTTTAAGAGATGAATATAAAAGAAAAATGCTCATAATAGAAAAATCACTTAAAACTTTATTAAAAAAAAAATACAAAGAAAGACTTGTTATAAAGTACTGGAAGCCTATGCCTGTTCACTTACTTCAACCTTCAAACCTGCCCCACATATTGTAACATACTTCACTTGTGTCTGGATGTGTCTGTCTTTGGGCACACCTCTTGGACTGGTCCATTGCTCATGTTAGGGATCTGTTGGGTAATCTCCTCACTTCTAAAGAGCTCACAAGTTTTATTTTTTCTCCGCAGAAAACAAGTAACAAGATAAAATGGGAGAGAACTGGCATGTGGTTGCACTGGGGTTCGCTGCAACAGTTGATATATTCCTGACACAAAGCTAGGATGAAACTTGGAAGGATACACAAACTGAAGACCTGCTCTCATATAGAAGAATTTTTGCTTATCTCAACAAAGCAATTGCATATGTGGCCTTATCCTGACACCACTTTTGGCACCTTGACAGACAGTAATGATGGGTATGGTCATTTCTGGGCTTGTTTCCACATATATGTGTCTGTCTGTCTAGCTATCCATCTGTGTTGTGTGTGCATGTGTGAGCATAAATAAATTAATTTGTATAAAAATGCAAAGGAGGGGAAAAATCCAGAAAACATCCAGAAAATTCTGTCCCCCAAAAATCTGAGTTCTTATATCAATATGCCTCGTCTACAAAGATATTCCAGTTATTGAAAATAAAATCCAGAAGAATTTAGTGTCTGTCATAATTCCTCTTCTTCTAAAAGAAAACAAAACAACAAAAAAACCCACTCTACCCACCCAAAACCAAACACAAACAACAAAACAAAGCAACAAGAAAATAAAGAAGGGGAAAGGTCTGTGAATGTAAAAAAAGAAATTAAAAATATGTAATTTCTTGAAGGATAAAAACTTTATCTTGCACAACTGAATAGGACAAAACAAAGGGTTTCTTTCATAAATATTCAGTTTAGAGTCCTAAGTGCTTTATAGAAGCTCTGACTTCTAACTGTGGGTTCTAATAAGTAAAAACCTAGTCTATGATAGCTTTCTAAGGAGAGACATATCCAGTTCAGTCTTGAAGTTACATTTTAGAGGAATATCTGATTCTCAGTGTCCACATCACTTGAAAGCAAACTTGTCAAAATAGCTGCTGTTTTAATTTTTTAGTATATTAAATGAGATTATATAATTTTTCAGAAATAGAAGGTTTTGTGACACATTCTTTATGTGAAAATCTGTGACATTTTTTGAATGAAAAGGAAAAAAAGCTTAATCTTTTTAGTTTTGTGACCAATATTTTATATTCTCCTTCCATTTTATATTATACATATTTTCATGTTGTCTTCCCTCACAAGTATCAGGAACTGATAAGGAAAGTTGTCCTAATTTGCTGTACTATCAATGCAATGTTTTGTCATACAGTGCCAAAGGCTCTCTTTGATTGCTATCTGAACCAGATTTTATCAACATCTTCTGGGCATTTAGACCATGTCTACACTTATTTATTAATATACATCACAGTGCTCCACAGGGCTCTGATCCATGATCATTCTGCCAAGCAGCTGCTTGGAGCATGCCCTTATCAGTATCTCAGTTGTTTCCTTGTATTTAATTTCACCTCATTTTAGGTTTGTACAATACAAAAATCTACCACTAGGACTAGTTTTCTAGATGTGAAATTCTTTTTCCAAGATATGACTGGTTTTCAAAAGGGCAGGTTGTGTTTCTAGGGTTACTAATGAATATTGGCTCTGGACACCACTCGGGGAAATAAACTGTCTTGATATCCAGTATTTTGTAACTCTGAATTTACAAAGAACTAAAAAAATGTAGTTTGTTGAAAAGAAATAAAAAATTGTCAACAAGAAAGATAATACATAGAATAATGTTTGATAACCACATAAGTAACTTCTGATGTAAAATAATGATCAGAAGATTAAATTCTTGCTACACAACTAGCTAGTTGTTCCTAAATTTTTGCATTTTTCGGTAAAACTATTGCAGTTGCCAAATCACAGAGCTCTGTCAGCTGTCTTGCTGGGTAGCAAAGTCTCATGAAGCCTGCTACTCGTAAATAGTGTTAAAATGTTTGCTATTCAACCCAAAATACTAAACTTGGATTTTAGTATTCCTGTAGTTACCTTGAAAGAAGTAAGCATAGTCCTCATAAGTACATATAGTGTTTGCTATAAGAAATCTTCTAAAATAATCTTCATATTTTTGTACTCTGGATCTGAGGATTTTCTCCTGCATAAACGTATCTAAATTTTCATTTAAAATGCTTTCAACATAACTCTGCTGGCTCTTACAAAATAAGTTATTCAAAAAACTTTATTTTTTTCTATTGATTTGCAACATAATCTGTTTCCCCACTGGCTCTCCAACACTATTGAGCTCTATAACTTGTTTTCTGTATCTCAGCCCCAAGGCTGACAGAGAGGAAAAGCAGGAATTCCCTGACCAGAGTTTTTCTGCTTTACATATTTTTTACACAACCAGAAGGTTTATTATTCTCCACAGACTGTAAAAGGAGTCCACATGATAAAATCAAATGTTAACGCCAATAAATTGGTCATCTAAAACAGGATTACATAAATCAAATCCAACTGACAATGTGATATCTTTTTCTTTGTTTTTCTTTTTTCTTAGGTAAAACATGTAAAAGAAAAATATTCCAAGTGGGGAAGAAAATGCACTGTACTAGAAGTTAGAGTCTCATTATCCTGAGATTTGAGATACATACTGTCAGGTTATTACAGTTTTTATTATCTTCTACTCTGTCTTTCCTTTCCATTCAGACATAAGTTCTTCTATGTTGTGTGTGGATTGAAATTTATGGATGTCTATCTACTACAGGAATAAGTCGACATTACAAAAACTTGAAAATTATGAAAATAGTGAAGTGCTCTTTCACTTTTCTGGTAGTAACTAAAATGTATTTGACTTACAATACTGTTTTTAGAAAATAGAATAATAAGGATAGCATCATAACATCACTATGAATTGTATATAATTATAACTTTAATGAAAAAGAAGATAGGATTTGAGGGATATTGTAAATGGAAACAGATCTCCCTCTTTCTTCTATTACTTTGTATTAATTGCCACGGCCCTAATAAAGCAAGAACTTGGTAGGTGTCTCTGTCAGAGAGTAAAGACTTCTGCAAATGCTGAGCTGGAAGCACTGGGATTTTTTCTTTCATCCTTGCACCTACACAAGTTCCTCACTCACAGATGTTTGGGAGCTCTTCTCAGTTGTATTTGAATGGCAATGGAGTAAAACTGCTGGCCAGAAAATGGAACATTAAAAGCAAGGGAAAAAAGTCTAATCTTCAGTTCCTTGCCTTCTCCATCACAGAGTGATAATACCTTGAAAATAGCGCTAATTGGATGTATCTAACAGGGCCAAAGAAGGAAAATTTTCAAGAGAATGTGTCTCTGTAATTCAAGTAATTCAAATATGTATGTCTAACTTAAAAGTAATAATTCATTTATGTAATAGTGAAGGCCTTGTTCCTAATAAAAATTAAATAGTTCACAAAAAAAGCCAGAAATAAACCATGTATTTTCCACAATCTCTTGCAGACATTATTGGCTTTTGAGAAGTAAATTGTTAACTCACATAAGACCACAGTTTTATCATCATTTACGCAAATATTATTGAATTTACTCTGAATATTTGGATATTTATAAATAATGGTAAAAAAACCCTTGTTATGTGGTTGTCCATCTGACAGCACCTATGGCGATGCAAAACAGTATCCAAACTTTAAGTTTTAACTTGAAATACTATTGGATTGCGAGTTTGAGATTTTTTCCTGCGTCATCTTCTATTTTGGGAATTCTTTTGAAATCAGTGGATTTTTTGCATCCTTGAAAACTGATCTGTGACTGGGGAATAGCAGGAGAATCTTTCAAAAAGTATTTTTATACAGTTACCTATGAATTCATTTATTCTGTAAACACAGAGGGATTCGATTTCCCTCCTCTAAAGCCTAGAACTTTAGTCTGTTTTTTTCCCTTATACTCACTATTGGTCCTACAAAATGTTACATGTCAAGGTCAACCTTTTAAATTTGTCAGTTAAATATCAGTAGTATTTTTTTCCCCTTACATTTTGCTTTTATTCCTATGGTCAAAAACAGTGAAGTAGAAGTACAATAAATCTTAAGCTATTACTATCAGAACAAATGCACATCACTTACAGCAGCTGATTGTTTAAAAAAATAGATGCATATGCTATTTGATTTTCTGTTCACTAGAATTACTTTCTTTTTCCCTTCTTAACAAAAATTCTCTTCTTTTGATCCTATTCAGAAAGGCAGTAAGTCTTTTTTAGGACACTTGAAACCCTCAATAGATGCTGATTTTTCCACAACATCTGCCATGTTCCTATTTTTCCATGCTGATCAGACATTTTTAAAAAGTAAATGCAGAGCAAAACAGATTTTGCTAAACCTTAATTAGCATTTTTATAAAATACTTCACCCATAGAATTTAAGAGGAAAATTCTTTATGGCATGACTGTTTAAGCCCAACAGTAGATGTTGTATTGACATCTTATTTTTCTACTGGATAAAGATTTTTAGCCTTGATTTAACCTTTCATGTGTTTTAAAGCTAAATTTTAAACGAATATTCTTTTCTAACTGTATCAGCACTCATTTAACTTCTTATAATACCAAGACAGTGAAAACCTTATACTGTCTTGACCTTCTTGCAACAAATACTCAGTAGTGCATACATAGTGCAATATATCATGGAGGGTTTGTAACTCAAGGGCAAGGTTCCCTTTGAAACATTGGTACACGGAAACACATAACTAATGTTTATATCAAAAAACTTTGTCATAAAAATGTTTCATATATATTATTCAGACAGAAAGCCGTGTTTACAGTAAAACCTATTTCTCCTTCAAAAAAAGTGACAACTTTGTAAGAATAATTTGTGTACTAACAAAAAAAGCCCCCTAACTCTTCACAAATAGAACATTCAGATTTTTTTCTTCCCAGTTGAAGCTGCCATAATAATTTTTTATATTCATTTCTTCTCAGTGTCACATTTTCTCACTTACTATGATGGCCAAGCTGCACCAATGATGATATGAGAAAGAAAACTACACCACCATGAAAAAGAGCTCCCGGCTACAACACTGGTCAGACAGTATAATTGAAGAGGACTGCTTTCTGATGGCAAATATGATGTACAAAAGAGCTCAAGAGTGCTCAAATGAGCTGCCACTAAACCATGTCTGCAAATGCAGAAGTATTTTGTCAATAGTGTCGTTGGGGGTCAGAAAAGATTCAGTCACTTTCAATATTTCAGTCTTGTTTCCAGATAATCTCTGCTTAATACTGAAAGAGAGGTTTATTTCTACTATTATGATGATGTTAGTTATTTTAACCATCACATTTTAAAAGAAAACAATGAAAAGAGAAATATATATTCAGTTGATGAATTCTCATCACATTGGATTGTTTCTGACAATGAATGAATATTAAGCATACTCTAGCTGTTCTATTACTTTTTTTTTAATTATTTAGCATGTTTTTTGTGCTAGTAAATAATTTCCATAATGACAATGTAAAGTTTTATTTAGTTCAGCTTTCAATTTTTTCTTTCATTGCTATTTACTTCTGTAAATGTGTCTTAAACATGAGCTTTTGTCAGTACTTTTTTTCCTTGGCAGCCTTTTTATAATATTGCTTTCTTAAAAGGAGTGGCAGTGGAGGATCCTAGCTTTGAAAATTTTGTAAGAGGTAATATTTTCAAGGTTTTATCACCTCTGCATGTCTAAGAGAAATTCTCTTAAATTTAATTCTATTTTTGTGCCACAGAATAATTGCATTTGTTTTCTTCCATCAGTTGCATTTAACCAAAATTACTCGTAATCTCTAAATTATTACTATGACCCCCAGTTGTTTTTTTTTTCCTTCTAGAAGTTCTCATCTGCCTGCTCATCTGCTACCTAAACAAGTAATTGTCCAGCTTTTAAGTACTCACAGATCCTTATCTGTTCCTAAATTCCTACAGATCACCTCAACTTTATCAAGATTATTGACATTTTCAAGATAGCTAAGGGATGTGCTTCTGTCAGTGTGTCCATAGCATCCAATACAATCAATATTAGGGATGTGGATTATCTGACTAAGAGACTGGGGGTTTTTTCGAAGTTCATAGTTGCTGGGATTTTTTGTTGTTATTTGTTTTGGTTTAGGTTTGGGGTTTTTGTTTCATTAGATTTTGATTTGTTTGTTAGTTTTGGTAGGTGGCTTAGTAGGGGGCTTTGTTTTGTTTTTCCCACAAAAACTTTAAGCTGATCACATATGGAAGCTCTGGACAAAGACTCTTCCTTTACCTGTCTCCCTGGAATTAGAGTTCTGCAAAGTTCCAGAGTTCCCTATGTTGACAAATGCATTATTCAGCTGAAGGTTGTTCTGAAATGTCTCTTAATTGAGCTTGATCTTTGCAGATCAGTGCACTTCACAGGCACATTTCTATAGTGGTAGAATGTGAGAAAAGAAGTACTGACTCCTTGCTGTGTTCAGCAGAGCTTGTGTTAGGTCAGACTGCCCAAGGCCTTCTGACAGAAACTAGAATATGTAGAACACAGTAAGGAAGGATTTTGCTTGTTTTGTTTTATCTTTTAATTAGCTTAATACTTGAAAATACAGCTTGGAGGTCAGATAAGCATATGGGGGCTCATCTCAAATCTTGCCTAGTTAAAACTTCTTCCAAGTTCATTTTATCTGAATAATTCTATTGTTTAGTTATGTATTTGTTAACTGGAATCAAAATGTCTTTCAACAAATACCCTCTGGGGGAATATGAAGGAAGCCTAAGAATGAAATACCTCATCTGCCTCCAGAATTATAGATTCTTCATAAAAACACTTCCATGTCTTAATGTATGTTACCCCAGAAAACTCGTTATCGACAGGATGGTTTGTAACTTACTTTATTGCAGAAGAACTGAAGAAAATTAAAAGCTGGGCATCCAAGTATCTCTTACCTGTCTTGTAACTGTGAATACAACTTGTTCTGTTTGTGCCTAGACCTGCCTAGAATGTCAAAGCAGAAAATTGTAAGCACTTTGAAGCTGCTGGTTAGATTTCCCTTTGATTCTGGTCACACCATTGTAAAAGTCTGCAGGCATTTTTTGCCCTCATTATTCAAGTTTCATGTTGTTTAACTGTCTTGTTGTATTTAGGAAAAAAATGTGGATCAAAGACAAAAAAAATGTAACTGCTTTTTAGGTAAAAACCATATGTTAATATACTTATAATTGATTTATTCACAGCATTAGACATTCTTTCCCCCCTTTATCAGTTTCTTCATCTTTTGTTCCATCTTGGTTTCTCCTTTTCTCTCAGATCAATAAATCTTACTTTCCTTTCTTCTGTATTTTTCTTGTCCCAAGTGTAATTGTTATATTTGTTATGTGAATTCCTCTCATATGTAGAAGTCATAATTCTAGCTTGCTTGCTCACACTCAAATTTTGATTTTTGAAAGCAGAGATACACCTGATTTGGAATATTTTAGAAGCTAGTAGCAATCATTCATTGTCAAGCTAAGAGAAAATGACTCTGAATTTCCATGAACTCACTCATCAAAAAGCGGGTATGTTAACCAAATTCTTATCTTGCATTATAAATTCCAGAGACTCTTTGTCTTAACTGTCCTCTCAGTCTTGCTGTTTTGTATGACATGCAGTGCTAGATTCTTAAGGTTATTTGTTGCCATATAATAGTCATAATACAGGGAGGTAGCAGAAGAGATTTTGCACTTTAATCCAGATGCACTAGTGATAGAGATAAGAGGGCTGTCCTGTGTGCAGAGGTACTTCTTTAGTCAGTAATTCCTGAAGTGATGTACCAGCTGGTTATCTGAAGACATGAGTTATTAGACTGTCTTGAGAAATTTGAATACTTGGAAAGAGGTAACTGACTGAATCTTCCTATTGAATATTTCACTCATTTTGCAACAGTGTCCCAGGGAATAACATTGGGCAGCTCTAGAATTCCACTTATACAGCTCCTGTTGTGCCCAGCTCAATTTCTGCACCCAAATGTCTTGGCTGAACTAATGGATTGAGCGATTGAGAGAATATATTGAGAGCAGTGCTGAGAAGAAGGACTTGGGGTAGTTGGTGGATGAGAAGGCTCAACAGGACCCAGCAATATGCACCCAGAAATCCAAACACATCCTGGGCTGCATTACAGAAGCATGGCTGGCAAGACAAGAGAGGTGATTCACCCCCTTTACTAAGCTCTCAAGAGATCCAACAATGGAGTACTGCATTCAGCTCTGGGACACCCAGCATAACAAGGGCACAGACTTCTGTCCAAGGGTACTCCCTGGGTTCCTCCCCCCGCCCCAGGTCCTTATCATGTGACTCTGAGATCTTCCTTTGTTTAAAGTTCAAGCAGCCCAGACTTTGATCTGGTTGGTTGTTTATCCCAGCTCCGCCCCTGGTATCCCCTTCCCCACCCCCACCCCCCCACTCCGTTACAAAAGTAACTTTACTCAGAAGCTCTGCCTCTTTTCCCGGCTTCCCTCTTGATCAGATGTGTCCTGTCTCTCAGGATGGGGAAATAAATTATTCTAAGAATATAGCCAGGGTCTGAGCTAAATTTCATCTCTTTGCTTCTGCTTCTGGTGAGTAGCTGACAGCTGGCACTGGCCTAAGTGGAGCTGCACAACCAAGGGATCTCTAAGCGTTCTGTAGATTGAGGTATCCCAAGGCATGTAGAGGCAAGCTTTACCACAGAAATTAAGCAACGTACAAGACTACAAATTGCTGGAGACTTCTTGGAGTGAGTCCAGAGGAGGAGTAAGAAGATGGTGGTTTGTCTCAGGCTTCAGCACCTTTCCTATGGAGACAGGTTGACAGAATTGATGTTGTTCAGCCTGGAGAAGAGAAAGCTCTGGGAAGACCTTCTAGCAGCCTTCCAGCACCCAAAGAAGACTGACAGGAAAGTGTGAGAAGGACTTTTCGCAAGGGCTTGTAGTGATAGGACTAGGGACAATGATTTTAAACTGAGAGAGAGTAGATTTAGATTAGCTATTAGAAAGAAATTCTTTACTGTAAGGATGGTGAGACCCCAGAACAGGTTGCCCAGAGAAATTTTGGGTGCCCCATTCCAGGCAGTTTAAGGCCAAGTGAGATGGGATTTTGAGAAATCTGCTCCAGTGAAAGGTATTCCTGTCCATGGCAGGGGCCTTGGAACTAGATGAACCCTAAGGCTGCTCCCAACTCAAATCACTCAACAATTCTTTGATAAACATCTTCAGTTCAGTGTCCCAAATAGCCATCATTAAATATTCAATTTTATTAATGAAGAACATGTTTAGAAGGAAAGGAAAAAGGAAAACAGGAAAAGGGAAGGGAAAAGGGAAAGCAATGGAAAAGGCAAGGGAAGGTTCAGGAAGGGGAGGGAAGGGAAGGGGAGGGAAGGGAAACAACATCAGAATATAAGGAAATTAAATGGAAAATGAATGTGATAAATTCACCTCCATTTTTCTCATCTATTGTACAGAATAAATGCAAATGAATATGAACATTCCTCTTGTGTTACTAACTGAACTTTGTCACAAGATATTTTGTGTTCTGGATTTGCAGGGATATGGGTGAAATTCAACCCAAAACTTAGATAAAACCTTGCAAAGACTATGCATAGGCAACACATCTGAATAAAACTAGTGAAATTCCACCATAAAAGTTGAAAACAATATTTTTTTGTATTCATCAGTCACATTTTGCATTTGTTTGTTATTCCAGATCTTCTGTCTTATCACCCCAGTATTACCACATTTCATTGTGTAATTTTTCTGAAGGGGGTACTTTATAATGTGTATGGCCACATGTATATGATTTTGCTGGTTGGTCTATGTGACTGTATTACTCAAATTACCAAGTATGCACTCTTCCCACAAAGTATGAATGAGTTTGCTATCTCCTGTTTTCCACAGTAGCCACCATTGTTTTAGCTACCTTCCTGAGAACAGTCGTAGTGGTTGGTTTTCAGTAGCAGAAAAATTGTAGTGGTATTTCACTGGTCCCATGAGGAAATCTTAAGGAAATTTTCAAAAACTAGCCGAAACTTAGTATCGTGGTAGAGAGAATGTTTAACACAGGGCTTGCTCTTTCCACCTCTTTGTCCAGTTTATCAATAGATGGCAGCAAATAGCCCTTTTACCTCTGATCTCCAGCCCAGAGGGTTACACACATCAATTTAGCATTCTTTTCTATTTCTTCCTTTGTTTCTGAGACAGTCATGTGCACGACTATGTGACAATGCAGTCAGACTCTACAGCATACACAATTTCAGTATGTAACAACTTCACCAGATCCTCTCTGGGGAGAATTTATAGGGTTTCACTGAGAACTGTAAGCATTTCATGCCAAATCTAAGTTAGCAAGGAAGTGTATGTGTATCCTGTAGAAATTCACTGAAAAAATCCAGTGATAGATTGAAATATCCCATCTTTAATTTCCCATTTACTGACAAGCTGCAAAACTCAGTTCCTAAAATCAAGGTTGCAATCTATACTTTTGATAATGTTTTTTGTTTGTTCCTCAGTCTCAAGTTTTGGAAAAGTTTTTGCTCCACTTAGAAATTTGCAGTATTCCTTGTGCAGCTCATCCTAGAAAAGCCCCTTGACCCTAGTCAGTCTGGATAGAAAGGATGTGTAGTTATGTCTGAGGGGAAAAATGCTTCCTAAAGCTACAGAATGTCTTGCCAGATTTCATTCTGTGTGCTCAGAATCATTTTTTTTCACTTCCTATATCTGTGTCTTGACAAGCTTTTGCTTTCAAATTTTGGTTCTTTCGGGAAGGGAAGGGAAAAGGGAAGGGAAACTAATATGAATTGTGGTGTTCATTAAAAGAAGCATGACCAGGAGGTGAAGGGAGGAGATTCTTCCCCGATATCTTGCCCTTGTGAGAGTCCACCTGGAATACTGTATCCAGCTCTGGAGTCCTCAGCAGAGGAAAACATGGACCTGTAGGAGCAAGTCCAGAGGAGAGTCAAGTAAATAATCAGAGGGCTGGAGCACCTTTCCTATGAAGGTAAGCTGAGAGAGAGTTGCAGTTAAGCTTGGAGAAGAGAAGGCTCTGGAGAGACCTTCTAACAGCATTCCACTAACCTAAAAGGGGTTTATAAAAACAGAGGGAGAGTGACTCTTACATGGGAAGGTTGTGATAGGAGAAGCGGTAATGGTTTTAAAGTAAAAAAGGAGAGATTTAGACTAGATGTTAGGAAGAAATTCTTTACTGCGAGGGTGGTGAGGTACTGCAACAGGTTGCCCAGAGACGTAGATGCCTCATCCCTGGACATATTTATGGCCAGGCTGGATGGGGCTCTGAGCAACCTGGTCTAATTGAAGATGTCCTTGCCCAGGCAGCAGAATGAGAACTAGATGATCTTTCAGTTCCTTCCAACCCAAGCTATCCTGCAATTCAATGATTGTATCACCTTTGCTGAAAATCATCTTTGCAGTCGATTCCTGATACCTGAGCTAGCAACACTTTATTTAACTCACACTGCAGTAAGTGTACTCTTCCTCACAGTGTGCTGCCATTATGATGCTCTTGGGATATTAAAAGAAGATAGTAAAAAAAAGAGTAATAGATAGCTAAAAATATTTTGATGCAGTGTACATTAGAAAGCTGAAAATAAAAGGGAAAAAAACACATTAAAATATCAGCTTTTGTGACACCTCTATATAACAAAAGGATTTGTTTTCTATTGAGAACCGTGGACCACACATATCCCTAATAAAAAAAGGACAGCATGAAGAAATGCTGAGTTTTCATGTGAAATCCCATGTTAATTTACTATCTTAACACATCCAGAGGAATTGAAAATTTTATGAATCATACTTTTTTTTTCACAGACAGATAATTTTTCATTTTTATAGTAAAAAATATGTGGGGAATGTTTATTGTTAGGAATCTCAATTCTTCTTGGATGGTTTTGCAAAAGAAAAACCCCAGTATGAATTAATTAAAATAAAGATAGGTATTATTAGAAAGGAAAGGAGAGAAAAAATAACAGTGAACACTTTAAAAATGTCCTCAAAATGGTAGATGTTCAAAGTGCATTCAAACAATTACTAATGTGAAATGAATTTACACAGATTGTGTAATTTATTGTCTGGCAGTGCTTAGTTACTTAGTTAACCCAATAAAGTTATTGAGATTTGGAAATGAAAATGAGAGTTTGTCTCCATTAACTCAAGATTTCCTTTACTTGTAACTCAAGTTTTATTTATACTCAGTGAAATTTGTAAAATTAATTTCCTATCCTAGTTATAATTTTCTCTTTTGAGATTTAACATGTCATATGTGAAATTAATTATAAAAGGTCACATTTTACTGCTGCATCTTGAGCCAATGTTGTGAAGGAACTGAAAAATGCTGTATTCAATGTTCAGGCCACTGCAGTTTCTGTCCTTGCTACATTGCCTGTGACAGAACAAGGATATTGCCAGCAAAGCACCTGTATGAAATCAGTGATGTTGAATTGCCAGTGACCAGTCTATGACTTCCTAATTATTTTTATTTTCTATTTCTTAAATTGTCCTGCTTTAATTATTTTTAGAGACGATATTACGTGAAAAGTCAGGACTATGATATTATTAGGCAAATAAATGTATTTCATTGTTGTGGTAATGTACTGAGCCTGTCTGGATTCCAGGTGCCCGCCAAAGCTACTGTGTCACTTTTCCTCCTCACCTGGATAGGGGAGAGAAAGTAAAACTAAAAATTCATGGGTTGAGATAAAGACAAGGAGATCAGTCACCAGTTACTGTCTTGTGCTAAACAGACAGAGATTAGGGAAAATTAATTTATTGCGTGCCAAATTGGACTGATGATGATGAGATGATGAGAAGTGAAACCAGATCTTAAAACAGCTTTTCTCCAGTCCCTCCCCTCTTCCTGGGCTGAACTTCAGTCTCAATTTTCTCTAGCTCTTCCCCTCAAGCAGCACTAAGAAACAGGGAATGGAGAGGGCTGGGGTTAGTCCCTGAAACATGCTGTTTCTGTCGCTTCTTCCTCCTCAGGGGGAGGAGTCCTCACACTCCTTCTCTGCTCCTGCATGGGGTCTCTATCACTGAATACAGTCCTCCATGAAGTTTACCAACTGAATCCTTTTCCTGAGCTGCAACTCTTCTTGAATTGCTCTAGTATTGGTCCCTTTCACAGGGTGAAGTTTTTTTAAGTGCTTACTTTCTTGTAAGCTGCTTGAGGCTTCTGGATGTGGTGGCCTCTGGGTGAGGGTCCTCCATTTAAAATGTAATTTGAGGATGGTGAGCTTCAAGAGCCAGGGACATTCTCCTTCCTGGTCTGCTAGAGCATGGCTACTGTGATCCCCTGACCATATATATTCCTGGGGTTACACACACATAGACACACACACATCAACACAAGAACAGTGCCTCTACAGGTATCACACACACAAAAAAAGCAGCACTAACTCAAACACAAAATACACAGATGACCTGAACCTGCTCTTACTCGCCCCTTTCAGTATAAAAGACAAGAGAAAAGACAACTAACAAGTAACAAGGGAACAAAGCAGGGAACCTTAGGAAATAAGAGATGGTGTAAAAAAAAGAAAAAAATAACAATGGAAGGGGTATAGCTGAACAGAGCAAAGGCAGAAGCAGAATTGAAGGAGACACATCACACAAGGAGAAGTCTGAGAAGACAGATTATAGTAAAACCATAAAATTTCCTTAAACAAGTATCATATTGTATCCTCAGCTAGATGACTTATTCACTTATTGAGACTCTCTCTACAAGTGACCATCCAATTGGCTCCTTTAAATTCAGTGATTGCATGGTAATACCAGCAAGAATGACTTTAAAGTCTGTGATTTGGTTTTCAGAAATGTATCCTTCTATGTATCTATTTATTTTTCGTTTCTGAAACCATTTCTCCTCTATAAATATTTTTTTTATTTTCAAGAGGCGTTATCCTTACTTTTTTTTACCATGTGTCAGGATTGTATCTTCATCAGAGATCACTGTCTGCAAAACTAATAAAAAAAAAGAATTGTACAGCATGATGCTAGTTGTAGGTGGCCCACTTCCAAGAGTACCATAAGCTTTAGCAGATGTTGGCCAGACTGTGCTAAATATGTGTCGGCAACTTTAGGAATCTCAGAACTCTTCAGTCAATGATCCTACACTGCTGCTTTCAGATTTTTTTTTTTTTTTTTAAGAGGTTAGCACTCAGAAGCATATGAATAGCAGAGAGAATATGCGAATAAGCAGGAACTCAAAGTCATTGTGAACGATGGTACAAAGTGTCAGAAAGCAGATAGGGCCAGCTGCTCCCTAATGGATGGGAAGTCAAGTGAAATAACATGCCAGCAGGGCAGGAGTCTTGACATCCAGAGCACTGTCCTAAAGTACCCACCCAGGGGGAGCAAAGCAGGACCAGCTTCAGAGACAGAAAAAACCAGATCTTTACAATGTCACCTTAGGCACTCTTCTTCTATGTACTGTAAATCTCAGGTTTTGACATTCTTGCATTCTAAACCCAGAGGTGCTAAATATCCTTGTTTACCTTTCTAGCACAGCTCCCTATCTCTGTCATGATGTCAGTAACCTGTGCACCACTGTAGAGCATGAAACTGTGTTATAAGGGGCATCCTACCTATCTGCTAATAAAATTGTTTGAAAAGCACCTGCAGTAGAATATTACAGACTTCTCAATGAAGCTGATAGAAAAAAAAAAATCTGAAAATCAGCGGAAAAGATATCACCTTTCAAAAAACTCCTAAATTTCCCCAATCTGCCCAAAACCCACAAAACCCAACTCCAACACCAAAACCAAATCTCAATTAACTTTATATTTAGTTTTTTTAATACATACAGAATGCAAAATCGGTGTTACAATTCTTGTATGGAGACTTCTATAAGTATATACACTGCTAAAGTGCTGCTACATGAATGAAGGGGCAAACTCCCCAACTAGTGATTTTCAAAGATATTGAAGGTTTTTTTTTTTTTTTTCCTTGATCCACCACTCAAAATAGCAACTCAAGGTAAATTGCAATAAATACTTTTTTCCTATTCTGTATCTATTTTATGTCTGTCTCCTGATACGAAATCTTTTCCCTAACTATTAATACATATTGACTGTAACAGTATTTTAGCATTTGAAAATATTTTACTGGTACAAGAAGTGTTATTTAGGAAAATGGTTTTAGTAGTAAAGACTCATGACTCATTGAGTAACAAATCAGGGGACATATTAGAAACACTTTAGCATCTAAATACCAAGAAATAAGGGGTTATAAAATTCTTTTTAATCCTTTAAATACCCCTCTAATTCTTTTTCTTTTGTGTATAATTTGTAGCACTGGATCCTAGATTATCTATGCATAATTAAAAAAAGAAAAACAAAAAAAAAAAAACCCAAAACTGCTCATCAAATGTTTTAATTGTTCATTAAATATTAGCTAACCGTAGGATCAAGTAACTCTTAAAATTATAGCTTAAATCAAATGTGCAAATCTAAGAAATTACTTCTTGATTTTTTTCCCCCCGTGGATACATTTCTATACTGTTTTTAATGAAAGCTCCTGATACTTGGGATTACCTTATCTTTGGTTTCTAGAAGGGGCCTGTTTGAAGCTTACATAGTCATAAGATTGCTTTTACTCAGGGGAGAGAAACAGATACCTCCAGCAGAAAATTCTTCTTTCTGTAATCCAACACACATAAACACCTTAGAGGCACCTATTTCTCTTCTAACTGCAAAGGGAGACTGTG
This sequence comes from Lanius collurio, assembly GCA_020086605.1. Classification (NCBI taxonomy): domain Eukaryota; kingdom Metazoa; phylum Chordata; class Aves; order Passeriformes; family Laniidae; genus Lanius; species Lanius collurio. The sequence goes on from JACBWW010000102.1 coordinate 862,391, forward strand.
TGGATGACTTAGAATCATACACAAAATTTTCCAATTTCTGAATCTAAGGAGACAGATGAAAAATGTACTCTCTTAGAAACACAAAAATATACAGATGCCTATGTGTATATTTGTAGGGGTGCCAAAGACTCAAAGTTTCACTTGCTTGTAACTAGAAGCATTTTTAAGAGGAAACCAAAGCACTGGCTGGGAATGCATGAGAGCATGTTAATGCTGGAACAGCCTTCCAGTAAATTTAACAGAGAGCTTGTTAAGGACGTGTATCTTTTTAGGAGAGGTAAAGAAACGGATCATTACTATTCTTTTTAACAGCAGGCTGAAACCATTGCTTGAGAGATTATTCCAGGCCCATTTCCTACAATTTCAGTGAGCTGCTCTGGCATTTTAAGCTATATTTCCAGTTACATCAAGAATAACTTAAGTCTAGAACTGCTGAGCAGTAGGCAGCTCAATCATACAAAAAAACCCTTTCCTCAGTCTCTCACTTTTCACCAAAGTCCTACAGTATGCTACGTAGAAAATAATTATGGGATGGTTTCCACAGTAAAACTTCTTCAGGGAAAGGTATTCTTTCATCTCTGTGATTAGCAACCTCATGCAATTTGCAAGTGACCTGATTACAATTTTTGCATCTCTGTGAAGAGTTTCCAAGCTTCTAACTTGCTATGAAATGCGTTGAAATTTTCTTAGGCAATAATGTCTAGGGCTTGTTAAAAATTGTGCTTAAGCTCCTGCGCTGAGAGATATTTCCATAAGCTATGCTTGATCAACTTAGTTAACATACTTGTATTTCTAATTAAAGCACAGAACAGGAACAATGAAAACAAGGCATCAGTTGTTTTTTATATATGGTGGTGTTTCCTATTTGTAATAAACAACAATAATAAAGCTCAATAAACTGTGAGCTTTGCTCACAAACATACAGTGTTTTTTCTTATGGCAAGTGATTTAATTACACCTTTTTAAACATTAATAGAACCTTGGACAAGGAGTCTTTTACTAAATGCTGCTAAGCATTGAGTAAAATGCCAAACTTGCCTTTTGCCTTTTACTTTTTTTTTATATCTGTTTCAGTAAACAGAAATTGATTTATTTTACCTGAAAAAAAATTGAAGGTCAAAATTAAGCAGTTTTCAGGGAGAGTTTTAATTAGATAAGGTTAATGCCCCACAGAGCTTCTCTGTCTTCTGTCTTTAATTCCCACTCTATGAAAACCTTCCGAACTTCCCCTGCTGCTTTATTCAGATGTAATCAGCACCCTTCAATGAAACTCTAATTTAAAGAGAATTCATTATAGTAGATGACTTATTTAAATAGGTGGAAAATTAATGCCTCTAAGCAGAGAATTACGTGTTCTAAAATGAAGGTAAGGTCTTATAGGTAAGCTGTGTCAACACTTATCACCACTGAATGCAATTTATATCTCTGTATAGGTATAGCTCTATAAAAATATACATATGCACCCATAAGAATAAAACTTATGATGAGGTCTCTCAAAGTGTTTTGCAAACATATTAGAAGTGTCCCTTGAATACTGGAATGTAAATGAATATTACTTTATTTTACTACCTTTTTTTTTCCAGATGAATGTTATATATAATAAACCCAAGGACATCTAAATTGCCTCTACTCATGCAGTGAGTCTAAAACAGATATGAAACAAAAGAAATGGGGTTTCATACTCTCTTTCTGTAATTACCAGGATAGAAAAAAGCTGATTTTCAATTGCTTTATACCTGATGTAGTTATGCCTCATGCACTGTAGCTGCAAAACTTTGATAAAATTTTTGAATTGATGGCACTCTAAAATGTATCTTCACTCATCCAGATCACTATAACACTGACTAAAGATATTGAATACTTCGGATAAAAATACTACAGCATCATTTCAAAACTTATTGATGAAATACATTTACATTTAAAGCTACAGGACGGGGGAAAATCAGATCATCCCACTTGTAGCATATCAGTATTGCAATATATTAAATGAGGCAATGTCTGTGGGAAAATACATACTCCTTCATTAGACCAGTTGTGTATTCAGACCAACTGAGACAGTTTCAGGCATGCAAATAAATTTTTAGGGTTGAAATAGAGGAGCAGCACATTTGAAATTACATGCAAGCTGAGAGCAATTTGTTTTAACTTAAAGGTATGGTAATCACTGAGATAGTTTGATGGAAGAGCTCATTCCTAGCCATGCAAAGGAAAAGAAATGTTCCAATTGAAACAATGAGAACATCATTGTCTCTCATGAAAGATTGTCTAAATAATAGTAGATGTTGGCACCAGTGGTGTGCACAGTGTACTGTAAAATACAAACCCACTGTCACTGAGATTACATTTACCAATTTGGCTTATAAATATAGTTTCTTCTCTGCCTTTGGCCCTCTTGAACATACAGTAACCAATGTCAGATACTGCGTGAATTCTTAGTGAGAATAAATCTTTAATATATGATGGCATGCTAGAGAACATACTGGGGTTTTTTAGACTTAATTATGTGGATTAAATTATTACTACTTCCATGTATACAAAGTATTTTATGGAGTAGCATGATAATTCTGTACTATGTATTCCATCAAGTATAAGATAAATTAAGGATAACTGCTTTCCTGAACATAGCTCTTTCCAGAACTGAATTGTCTCCTCAACTCCAAGACTGCACCAGTAACAAAAACAGTAACAGATAAATGGAGATGATTCTGAGACTATGGGATAAAGGAATCATACTAACGTTTATTTCACCTATGAATAATAATTTCAGCATGTCCTGTTCTTTATCAGTTGTTTCACAGTTGATATTAGAGAATCCCACTCATACAACTGTAAGACTCTATAGACAATCTGAACAATTTATTTTAATTTTACTGAAGATTCTCTATCTGAAAATATACCTAATCTGAGAAAAGAATTCTAAAATATAAAGGTAATTTTTAATGTGAATTCTTGATGATAGTAGCATTAGCTGCAGTTTTTTGATGTCTGTAATTCCTGCTGTGTGGTAGCATCCATATTCAAATGTCAAAGTCAATGCAATCAACAAAGCTTATACAGACTTCACACCTGTGCAGAGAGAATTTGGAAGTGTAAGCTTATGTCGAAAGGGTTTGTCTGCTCCTCTGAGGGCATCTGATCAAAGGAGCCACAAACCAGGACATGCAGAGACAAACCAGCCTGACACATGAAAAAGGAGGTCATGTGAAGAGCAAACCTGGACGTCACAAAGAACAAGCCTGGCCAGTGGCATGAATTGGTAAGAGTATGTGGGATGTGAACATATTTTTTCAAAAGGAGGAATGTGGAAAGGGAAGGAGAAATATAATCAGAAACAAACCTGGTCAGTCACTCTAATCAATGGGCAACCAAGGATCTACAGGCAAACTAGCAATTTGCAACAGATAAGAATGCAAATCTGGAGCTCCTACATATTGGAGGAAGTCAGTAGAACTGTGCCAAATGGTGGGCAATGTGTGGGGGAAGGGGGAGCAGGAAGGAATAGAAAAGGGGGTAGTCAGAAAAGGGTACAAAAGAGGCCAGCTTTGTGTAAAACCATGCCAATGGGTATGTTCTTTTGGCTGAGCCTTGCACCTGATTGATGAAGTCTGTCCTGTCTTCTTATATCTAAATATACCTTAACTCTCTTTCTGTGTAAGCTCACTCTCTATGGCATGTGTGTGTCCTGCAAGAACTCAACACCATCTGCACATGAGGCCTGTGTGTGAGTGAAATGTGCTGCCAAGCACTGGAGTCAGACTTCAGCCAAGGGCTCCCCTGGGCTATGGTGTCAGCTCCCAGAGCCAGTGGGGTCTCCATGTCAGCAGCTGGAGTGAGTTCTTTGGTGAGGTCTTTAGACCTCAGATACTGGGACAGGAATTATGTGTGTCCCAAAATACAGCTACTGAGGGGACCAGGGTGAGTGAGGTAAGTGAGGGACCTGGCAAAGCCCATATTCCTGTCTCCATCTACTGGGCAGCAGCAGTCTGCATCTTCCCAAAACTGTGTGTGATGTGTGTATTCACAAACTTATTTTAAACTGTACCTGCTGGAGAGTAGGTGGCTTGGGTCTCAACAGGGGTCTTAGGTGCTGGCAGAGTCTGTGCTGGTATTTGGAGGGAGACTCGCAAGTCTGTGGGTCTCTGTGCCCATGGGACAAGTGTGTGACTGCTGCCTGCTTGTTGCAAGCAGTGAGCTGGGCCAGCTGGAGAGTAGAAACCTGTGTGGTGGCTAAGAGAGGCCGGGATCTGGGCAGGGGTACCAAGTAGTCAGAGGGTCTGTGCTTGCACTCAGGGATTCCCAAATGTATGTGTGCTTGTGATCCTGGAAAATTCACTACTGGTTGAACCTGCAAACAGGAAAGTGGCAGCTCTGTCCCTTAGCCTGGGCAAAGACCACAGGTTCCTGGGCACTGGGCTGGACTGAAGAGAGTCCTAGCATAAGGAAATGGAGGAGGCAGACAGTCATCCATTAACATATGAAAATCTATAAAAATTTAGCAAAATTAGTTGCTTCAAGCATTTTTAAATTAAGGTTTATCAAAGAACATTTTGTATCTTGAGACACAATTTTTTTCATAATACATTTTAATTCTTAGTGAAACCAAAATTTTAGAACTCTGAGTGTCTTTAAAGATACTTCAGTGGGGAAAAAAAATCACATCTGCCACTACCTATAGTCTGATCCCTAGTCATCTGTATGGATTTTAATTACTGGATGGCAGCCATGCTAGACAAATTCAAGCTGTTATTTTATTTTTAATTAAGTTGGGAAGTTTCCCTAATCAGCCTTCTAAAATGACACCAAAGCTTGCAAGCATATACATTTCTTTGATTCTTCTGTCCAGAATTCCTTAAGGCCTAGGAATATGTAGAGTTCACTTTTCTTTTTACATATTATGGAATTATTTTGCTGAATTTATTTATATTATTTGACATTTTTGTTAGACTTTATAAAATATAATTTATTGCACACAGTTCTCAGAAGAGTGCATGGTATCTATTTAGAGATATTTCAAATTTGGTAGGGCTTGACTGAGAGCAGCAAGCCTGTTTAAAGAATCCAAAATATGTGGCTTGCGGTGAAAAACTAATCCATTTTCTTGATTTGAAATATACAATAATAATTACTTCACAATAGAAATAAGTCATTTGCCTTAGAGCTCATTTGTTTTGAATGCATGGTATTTTTTTGTGGACTTTGAGTTTATTTTATATACTTACAGAGAAGGTAGTAAACATCAAGCCAGTGAACTGGAAAATCAGAATAAATACAGTACTTAGAGTATAATATTACTACCCAGTGGGATTTTTATTAGCCACTAGCTTTAAGAAAAACTATTGAAATATGATTTATAGTATATATAATTTTAAGCACTCAATTATATTCTATGACCATCAAGTGTCATAATTTTCACATAGCTGCACATTGGTACTCAAAATTTCTTTCTGTAAAAACAAATCAACAGACTGAAAATTAGTTTCCATGGATTTAAAATGGCTCATTTAGTCTGAAGAAATCAATTCACCAAAGTCAGGGACATAAACATTAGAATGAACTTAATAAAATGTTTAATCAATAATAATGCTGAATTTTTAGATGACATCAGGTGATAAAAATGAACATTGCTACAGGAGGTACAAAGTTATGAATGATCTGCCACTTGAGACACAAAAACTGCAACTCATTCTGACTCTAAGTCCGACAGGGGATTTTAAGCATTTCTTCTCTTGATGCCTGGGTAACTATTGCTTACACCCTTTGCTTATTGCATACTTGCTGAGATTAAAACTTAATTCAGACTAAATTTTTATCTCCCTAGTTGCTATCTTCCCACAGTAATTACAGAAGAACTCAGATTCACTATTCTTAAAGATGGGAAGTAATTTATTTCATGAAAATCAAGCTCCACACAGAAACATGTTCAGCTACTTAAATATCTTAGGTCTAAATTCCTACGTCTTACTTGTGCACTCGTAATGCCCCCATTCTGCTGTTCTCTTTCTTTTCTACTGTTAAAATAAGCTTCAAAACATTGACAGGTTCTTGGAATTAAGCTTTTAAATACCAATTAACTCCTGACCATGTAGGGTTACACACTACCTCATCATGTTCCATAATCTCATAGATTCTAAAATGCTGAAACAAGCCTGGAGTAGAATATCAAGAGAATAGAATGGTAAAAGTAGGATTAGCCTTTTCAGACTAGTGTCATACATTTCATGTAATTGTAAGCTGGGTTCTTAAATGGAAAATGTTTTGCAAACCATGCCTTTAAGCGATCAGGGACAACTACAAAAAAAAAAAAAAAAAAAAAAACAACAACAAAACAAACAAACAAAAAAAAAACCCAAACAAACAAAAAAAAAAACAACCCATAGAAAATCCTTATTCTAAAGTATTGTCATTGCCTTAGCATCATTTAATCTTTGAGATGTCTTTCTATATAGATGCATCCCTTTGCATTACCAGAGCCCTGTACCTGTACTCATGTGAATCTCTGCAACGGACAGGGATAAAAAATAGAAAGGAAACACACAAGCATCTACTCACTTGGGAGCTGGGAACTGAGTTAGAGTGACTGCCAAGAGACACAGTTACTGCCAAGTAGGAGTACTCTCAAAATAAGCAGAGATCTGTGCCCAGTTTCTTATTGGAAACTGATGGAGGGGAATGCCAGCATGCCAGAAGTTCTAAAAATAGATCATACAAAGGAGATCTAGGTAGTCCATAAAAATTTGGTCTGAACAGGGTAACTCCTAAGTCCCTGACATGCTTCTGGAGATTCCCAGACAGCTCAGATGACACAAAAGGATACAGTTCAATTAATGTGACTTGTAGATTAACACAGACATTGACAAAAGAGGGACTTCCAAGGGGAGATGAAATCATTGGGTCTTGGGCTGCAGGATGAGCCAGATAATCTTCTCTTAGGTAGGAGCTGGGAATAACTTCAGCTGCAGGAGGTGTGCTCTGGTCAAGCTGCTAAGCCACCAAAGGAAGGAGACAAGGGAGGAGGTGAGAAGAGCATGTTGCATCAGGGAAGATATATGGGAAAATGAAAGAAACTTTACAGAGATCTGGCACCGTCCAGAACCTAAGCCCCATGGCAAACAGAAGGAAGAATGCTCAAAAGCTGTGCTTGAGCAGGGGTAGGACAAAGTTTTCCAGGACCTTGAGAGCTGGAAGCTGGGAACACTTAGGGCTTGAAGAAAGGAACAAAGTCCAGGTGGTGATGCCCTGAATCATACTATTAAAGGGAAAGGAAACAGAAACACATATACTGCATGTCAACTCCTGGCTGCTGAGTTGTTATGTTCAGGACTTTGGCTCCTGTAACTATGAACTCACTCCAAGGAATAAGAGCTGCTAAAGATGAGGAGGATTCGGGCATCGCAGTTGCCTGTGACTAACACAATGAAGAGAATTTTGAGCAAGATTCATAAGAGAAAGGGGACAAAAGCTTAAAATAAGTAGGAGAATGTGCGTGGGAGAAGGCAACAAGGGAGATGCTCACATTTCCCTTGAAACAATGAAGCGACTCTACATCCATCTGAACTGCCCTTGTTCTAATGTGTACAGCATAGGATAGAAACAAGGAACTGGATGCAAATAGGAACTTACGGAGAATAGTAAATATATAGCAGAGTATTATGAACAACTGAAGTTTTGTAGTGTATGGATAGTAGGATTTTAAAAAGATAGGCAGAGAAGGTGGCAAGGTGTGTAAGGGGTTTTTGAATGCAAGTCCTGCAGCTGATAATTGAACAATATCTGTCTCACTATAATGATAATAAATGGCAACTCTGACTACAATGAGTAGATCTTCAAGACCCTAAGGAAAAACAAGAAGGCAAGTAGCAAGGAATTTGGACTTTATGAGAGAAGACTTATTCAGGAAGCCGGCATGCAAAGTTTTGGGTTCCCAAATTAACTGATAGCACACAGTGAATTTTAATTTGCACTTTTTTATAGATTGATGAGAAGGAATATGTTGTCAAGAAACTGGAATGGAGAATATTCTTCAGCATTACTGAAGAATAGCACAAAGAGACATTCTTTTTTAAATGTGCCATCTTCTTTAAAGGATAACCTCAAAAATTTTAAAAAAAAAAAAGGTGACAAAGTTTTAGGTTCTTAAAAGAAGAAGAGTTATGAAACAGAGTGATGCATTACATCTATAGAGATGAGGAAGAAATTGGAGATGATATCAAGACTCAAAGGACAGAAAGGATGGTAGAAAAAGTGACAATTCAAAGGTTTCAGTAAAGGACGTTGGTAAATTAATGTTCAGCACAGGAAACTAGTGGAATTATGTTCAAGACATATTAGAGAGATGTTTTTAAGATGAAAAAGATCACAATTCTTCATCTAGAAAGTTTTAGTAATTAGATGATTGAGCAATAACATTGTACTTTGAAAGCATATTAAAATTAATTTTATTCCCTTTAAAGGTAAGTGCTGTTTTAAAATATATCTGATTGTACAAAAATTCACTTTGAAAACCCATTCCCATTTTCAGGCTTCTACTGTTTTCTGAAATCCTCTACACATTCATGAAGTTATGAAAGGAAATGAAGTAGTTTGGATAACACCTAGTAGTAGTTGCTTTTCTTTAACATTCTTCAATATTTTTTAGTCAATTTGGGGGGGGGGGGGGTGGACACAGAACCACAGCATTTCAAAATGTCTTTTCAGAATTTTCAGATTGTTGGAGGTTAAAGCAAGACAAAGTCATGTTGATGTATCTGAACTGAAAATAAATTCAAAAATCAATTCAGGAACATTCTAAAGATGTTCTTACTTTTATTTCTTGATGATTGATGAATAGTGTCTTTTTTTCCTATCTGGCTTTCTCAATGAACATGCTGTCTGAATGTCTGAAAAAAAGTTGTTTTTTCTTATACTCACAGTTTTATCTGTATGGATTTCCAATTCACTAATCTTCACTTATATGTGAGAATTCAAAGAATTCATGGAGATTGGTAAAAGGCCTAATTTTGAAGACATATCAATTAGAGAAATCTACTGCCAGTTTATATATCATTGCTGATCTTTAAACAGATCATTATTTTTTCCTTATCTAAGGTACTTTCAGTTCCAACACTCTGTAAGCATACGTAGTTAATTAATCTTCTTCAATGGATTAGATGAGCATAAATTTAAATTGAAGCTTTATTACCAGAAAATAGCTAAGACAACACAGGCAAAAACGGTATGTGGAAAATGCTTAATCTTTTAGTTTTTGAGGTTTAACTACACTTCAAACCCTGAGCACAAAATCTCAGGATGCGTGCGTAGGTTGCCTCCTAGTTTAGCTGGCCTTTAAATCTGTGTTCCAGAGGACAAACAGAGTGGCTCACAGTGCTGGGAACTCCCTGTTTCAACTGAATGATGCCTTTGGAGAGCAGTTTAGAGCACCAAAAGGAAACCCCTACTTGTTTATGCATTCAGTTATTGACTATAAAAAACCATACTTGTCTCTGTATGCAATTTGATGGTTTTTAACAGAAGATTGGGAGCTGCATTGAATCAGCCATTAGAAATATAAGCTCTGTGTGGTAAAGATCACTTATCTCAGAGCTGATTGTTCTTTACATCTCTTGACCTGGCATTCAGAACATAACATATTTTTCTCATGACTGACTTCCTTACAAAGCAGATTTAAGAAGTTAAATTACAAGAATTTTCCATCCTAGTAGTTCAATGGAATGACTTGTGGGGAAACTGTCTCAGCCTACTGATGAACCTACTTCTTTAGGAAACTGGTAGCTGCCCTCTGAAGATCTTGGCCCAAATCCAGCGCACCTAGAGCTGGCTTTTAAGGAATGTGTCCAGTCAGATTTTGAAGATCTCTGTATTTGGATATTCTAGGCAATGTGCTCCATGGCCTGACTTGGCTTTCTGTGGTCAATAGATTTTCATATAGTGAAGGATTAGGTGAAGAAAACAGTAAATATGTGAGCCTTTTTTATGTCTTCTTACTAAGTGACCTGCCAACTCAGCATTCAGTCCATCAGCACTGTCTGAAGTAAAATATACAAATCACAATTATGTCTATGAACCAGTATTTTGTTTTTGTGTGGCCCACAAGGGTATGAATCTTTCTCACAGTAGTGATTTTCATTCCTTCCCTCAATAGGAAGGAATAAAGAGCTCCAAATATGTTCTGTAGTTTGTATAGCACAACCTTTAACACCAGAAATAATTAATTTAAATGCCCCTGTATGGAAGAGGTGCTGTAATAGTTCTTTTTCATATGGGAGTACTTAAACCACACATATGAGTTAGTTTTCTGACAGTTTCATACATCAAAATGAATAGTATAATTTATTTATGACATGGTTTAAGCTTAACTAATGGATTAGTTGTGCCAGGAATTAAAGTAGAATTTTGCCTCTTCTAGTTTATCTTTGAATCAAAGTTGCTCTTAGTCATCCACTGACTTGAAAAGGAATGTTTATGAGTACATCTACTAAAATGGGATTAGGTGCCTAGAGAAGTCAACCTAACAAGACTGAAAAAAATTACATACATCAAAGAATTGGAAGCCACAGATAATAGAAAACCTAAAAAACTCCATTTTGCCTAAACTGGACAGACAAAAAGTATGTGGACTGAATTCTTCCTATAATGTCCATCTCTTTCTAGTTCAATATATAAGTTATTTGGACAAAATGGAAGAGATTTATCTTCCCCTAGGACAGGTGGTAAAAAGCAACCTCTGGGTGATCAGTAGGGTGTGGTCTTTGCTAATCTCTTTTAATACAAACTGAGTTTCTATTCTGGATTAAGCAGAAAAGGGCTTTGAAATCATTTCACTGAAATAATGAGGTTAAACTAATTAATTGCCTTTTCTTCTCTTGGTACATAACAAGTATAGTTTAAATATATTAGAAAGGAACATAATCTTTGTGAAAAGTATCTTTCATTTATGTATAGAATTAACATATGAATTTCCAAATAAATAATTTTAAATTTGCAAGAACATAAATGTCCTAAATGTATTTCTAATATATTCAGTGTCTGAAATTGATCAGAGATTTTGTTGCCAGCTGTGAAAGTGCTATGATGTTTAGTGCATTATCTGATAGCAGTTGGAGACTAGTGTAGAAAATGAAACTGTAGATTCAAAATCAGTCTAAATAAATTATGTTGCTCACAGAGAACAAATAATCTGATAAATATTCATGTATCAAGAAAGAAAACAAAAAAACTCCCAACAAAACAAAACACATAAAACATGGAACAATACTGATATCACCTTGAAAGAAACATGATAGAAAAGTCCCTTTTTTTTGGTCTCATGTCAAATTAGTTACTAATTGTGCTTTCCTGCAGAGTGGTATAGGCAACTAATGTTTTAATGATTTAAGCCACTGCAGAGATGAACACCAGGAAGTAAATGAATCAAAATCCAAAAGAACATGTAGTATGTGTTCCTCTTTTTCTGGAATATAAGGGACCTCGCACTAAATAATTGTTGTAGCACAGTGACTTGACCTGTTTGGTTACAGAAAGAGACACCTGTGTTAATCTTTGTACTGGTACAGAATACCAAGAAATAGAAACTGTAATTTACAATTTGTACCAAACATGGTACAAAACATTACTCCTGAATTAATAAAATTTAGCATCTATTTTAATGAAATAATGTCTTCTGCTCATAGGAATTGTTCAGTTACATAAAAATAGACATTTAGGACCACTTGTAATAACTTAATGTCTCAAAACATTGTAGCTGTGACATGGTAGAAAGGCCTATCATATTCAAACATATATTATGGGCACATCTAGTTGATATACTGGCATTCAGTAACTGAGTTTCACCAATTATATCTATATCTATCTTGGCGTACCTTAGAGGTTTTTGGACCTCAGTTCCCAAGCTTTGAATTAAGGTTAATAGTAATTTCCTGTTTGACAGGACTTTTCTAAGAAAAATTGCAGATTCAGGAGTATTTAAATCACATGGTATAATAGATTATTAAAGATATTTTGCTATCATTATTATAATTTTATCATTATATTTTTCTAATTTTTATTGATTCAAGTCCATTTGTGCTTAAAAATTGCACTTAAAATATTCTGAAAAAATTGATCCATTATGAACCTTATACCATATTTAATTTTTAAAATCATTAATTTTAAATAATAAAAATTTAAAATTAATTAATAAATAAATTAAAATATGTATTTTAAAAAATTGCCTAAGTTATTAAAATGTTTCTGAGATAAACAATGTATCTTTTTTTTTCACTAAGTCTTGTTGATGTTCATATAGCAATCTACTTCTTAAGGTCTTACTCTGCTTTTTAAAATTAGATCTAAGTTTTAAAAAAACTTGCTCGTGTGAGGAGTTTGTTAAGAGTTAAGGGAAACATTTCTTTGCTTGGGCTTATGAATTTTAACGCCAGTTATTATTATTAGCTGGCTCTTTGTTTTTAAATAGTGAAGAGTTACTAGTATAGGGTTGCTTTTCTTCTATCACTAAGGTTTTATTTACCTTTTATAGCATTTGACATAAATTTATCATTGATACTTGGTTCATTTGCTAAGGACTGGATGTATGAATCCAGGCAAAGATTTTGTTCTTAATATGTGATACATCATCTAATAAATATTAAGTACACTCTCAGAAATACCAATACCTAAGGAAGACTGTGACAACTGTTCTCCTGACATCTTGTCAATGCAGAGAAAGTGTTAAAGTAAAAAAGCCACTTATTTTGAACTGACCTTTATCTATTACAGTTTATTAATTAACAGTTATTTGCATTTTATTCATCACACAAAAATAAGTGTAAGAGAAAATAATTAAAAAAATTCTAATGAAGATTATAGTTCAAACTGATATGCCTCTTTTATTTTGAACCTAGGCCCAAAGTAGGACAAAGTTGCTGTGTCACATACTTGCCATATATAAATCAGCTTGCTCATTTATTTCAGCTTTTTCTGAAGCTCTATCTCAATTCCGGGGCTGACATCCTTCCCATGAAATAATTTTCCAAAATAATTTTTACATTCTGTAAAATATATATATGGAATATAAAAGAAAAATTTTCTTTCCTCCCTTTTGAATATAGACAACTGAAAAATTAGCACCACTATTTCATAATTATATAATCTTCCATACTACTGTATTTTTTCTCCATGGCTACATGACTTTGCAGTGTAAGCAGAAAACTTTATTGTTTGTACTCTGTGCTTATACAAAGCCAACAGTCATAAGTTTCGCTCTTTTCCATTAAAAGAAAATAGCAGCACTGATTAAATGGTACATTTTGAAAGTGCAAGGTTAATCCAGTGGAAATCTACTTTAATGAAAAAAAGTTTCAGTCTTCACATAACAGCTGCAGATGTAACCCTTGAAGTATGAAATTTAGATGGAAACTCAAAATGTAGAAATGTGCTAGAATATGCACAAATCACCATTGAACAAGTAACACTTATGATTTTTATATAATTAAGTTCAGCTATTAAAATATTTCTGCTAGTTTCTGTGAAAAGAAATCTAATATTGAAGTACTCAAGACAGGGTCAAAAAACAATGACAAATGTGTTTTATTTTTTGTCACCTTAACTGTATTATATCTGAAAGTCTAAATTCTAGGATCCTTATTTGTTGTTTATCAAGCTTCTTAAACAAAACATGTTGATTTAAAGGGATATTTTTTTCTGAGGATGAGGTCTAGGTAATGTAAGAATAAACAGTGTAAAGCTAAACTATTATTTTCATCTTTATATTGGTGTTAACAATTAGCTTGAAATAAAGTCTAAATATGATTGAAGGTTGAAGTACACCTACCCTTCCATTTTCCAGTTCCTTATTCAATAATATACTTTCCTTGTAGAACATGTAAAGTTCCAGAACTTACAAGTGGGAGGTCAATTACAGTTTTGCTCTTTTTTTTTTTTTGCATATATTTCATGATTGTAACCTTACACTGTGTTAGCAAACAAACTTTTAAAGAATCTGCAGGTATTTCTACCATTAATACTTTTCCTTGGTCCTGAACAGCTGGCATAAAGTTGCCTGTTTAGAAACATGAGACAGAACATTTCAAGGACAAATGTAATTCTTTAGTTTCTACCTCTGAAAGATTGTTTTTTTGGCAGTCCATCTAATTGGTGACTTGAATCCTTCTACCTTCTCAATTGAAAGAAAGTTATTATAGCTAAATCTTTGGCCAGAACAGGTCACCAAAGCTCAATAACCCTTATGTTAAATACTGTCATTGAAGAATATAGTTCTTTTTGTTTAAACTGAAATAGAAATTTTCAGAACAAATTCTTGTTTTAATAACTACTTTTTCTCTCAATATGTAGTCTACTTGATATAAGAATAATATATTAAATGGAATGGTGTCTTGGTCTCTGTATAAACCCTTCATAGTGATGGGGACAGTTTATTCATCTGTGTGGTCATCTATAAATTCTGAAACATTCTAGTCTGATACAATTTATGAGCAAATTCAGGGCTTACACCAACAGAAAATTACAAAGATGCACTAAGACTAGTTTTGGACCTAATAATGCTAAAATGTGTGTAGAAGAGTACCAGATATTTACATAGCTGTACTAACCTTCCATTGTGCAGGTGAGATCACACTTTAAGACTGAAGATTTAAACTTTTATGCAAACTTCTGTAAGGAAAAAGAAGGTAACAGAAACTGGTGAAATATAAAAAGTGTCATCTACTCCTTGCAGCAGTTTTGCCAGGCCCACTGTAGAACTGGGATATAGAAATGTATGGAAACCTAACCATTCAAAAAAAAAAAAATCTAATAATCTCTTCATAGTGCATTGTTTAATATAAAAATGAGTTGGAAGTGGTGAGACTGACTTAAAAGGCAACCAATTTCCTTCTTCTATTGGTCTGGATGCAAAACTTCGCTAGAAGTCACATAAGGACAATATTGGAACATGATTTTGTGTTGTAGCATAGTGGGGAAAAGAAAAAAAAAGTGATTATTATTGAACTAGAAGTCCTACTTCCAAAGTTTCATTATTTTAATGGGCCATTATAACATTATGACTCATGCTAGAGTCCTCATATGGATAAAGCTTTCTTAATTTTTAATTACATTTTTATCTAGAAAAGGCCTACAAGGAAAGGCAAAACATTTTCAACATTTATTCATCATTATATTAACTGCAAGTTAGTCTGCATTTCTTTCTCACCATAAATTTATTCTGAATTTCTTTGTCACTGTGTGGAAGAAGAGGATCTTCTAGCCTAATCTTCATTTCCGATTTATTCAGTCAATTCACAAATAACTACTCTAATTCCACAACTTATCACTATGAAAAGTAATTCCAGTGTCACAAATAAGAATTATGTTACTGCTCTATGACTCATTGGTATAGTGTTTAAAAGTCATCACATATTTTTTCATTTCTATTTCTACAGTCAACACTAGCAGGGTTACCAATACTGTGAGATACTACAAAAAGGACACCAAAAAAAGGGACACAAAATAGGATTAGTGAAGTAAAGTCTGTCTGTATCAAGCACTGCTGGCTGAAATACTTTCAGAACATGGAGTACTATACCTGTAGAATCCATGTCAGTGGGAAACTGCACCACCATGACAAGAGCAAGGACTAAATGTGCAACCATCATGATGACACAGCTGCTCTATTTGAAGGACCTAAGATATCATTTTTGAATTATGATTTATTCTGTGGACAAATCATCCTGTCTGAAGCTCACACAGGACTCAATACAGTGTCCTGCTGTTTCATGCTATCATCTAAGATGAAAATAGAAGATATAGATTTTTGCATTAGTTTACGTCCTAAAAATGCTTAGCATTTAAAGTGAATTTTAGTGGTACAAGCACAGAATTCCCTTTAAAGAATATGAAGACGTTCACATATTCATATAT
Source organism: Lanius collurio (assembly GCA_020086605.1). NCBI lineage: Eukaryota > Metazoa > Chordata > Aves > Passeriformes > Laniidae > Lanius > Lanius collurio. The sequence goes on from JACBWW010000102.1 coordinate 878,279, forward strand.
GTACATATATATGTGCTACCTATCTACACATCAATGTACACATCCATCTATTCTAAAAGTGATTTCAAATAACAAAAATGTTCACTAGATCTAAGTAGTACAATTGAGTCTAGCAGCGTCAGGCTTGAATCTTAATTATTTTTAAAAGTAATTTGTTAATCTGGAAAGAGAACACTTACTTTGAGGTTTAGATTTAGATTTAGAATTAGGGTATGTGTGGATTTATTTGTTTGCGTCTTTATTATTAATTACATTTTAAAAAATAGAAAAATAATTAGAGCAATTATTAGATACGTATTTTTCTAAGTATTATTTTAAATAAACTATTATTGATTATTGTTGTATTTGGGTACTGCCAAATGTCTCAGATCATGAATTCATGCTAAATTATGCTTAAACATGCAATATAAAAAGACTAAAGATTTTTAACTATAAACAATGTTAAAGCTGAGAAATACATTATTAAATTCACTTTTAATTTAACGTTTGATTCTGATCATTCCTCTTAAAATATCAGGATTCCAAACTATGGTTACAGTTAATCAGCATAGCTTCAGTGGTGTTTTAGTTAAATATTAAGTGAAGAAGAAAGTTATACGTAGCAGCTGGTGTTTGAAGGATAAATTATTACCCATTTGCTAGTAACGGTTCTCAATGGCACCAGTAGCTGTTACATTATACCGTGCTGTAAATTTGAAAAACATTTAATACATTTATGGTGTGTTGACCTTGGCTGGGTGCCAGGTGCCCAACAAGCCTATCAGTCCTCTTCAATGGGTGAGAAAAATCTCAATAGAATGTTTATGTGCAGTGTAGTGACAAATAAAATCAAATCTTAAAATACCTTCCCTTCATCCCTCCCTTCTTCCTGGGCTTTATTTTACTCCTGCATTCTCTACATCATCCCTGCCCCGTGGACAGGGCAACGGCAAAAGGGATTTGTGTTTGACACATTGTGTCTACTACTCCTTCCTCCTCAAAGGGAACGCTCCTCAAAGTCTTCCTCTCCTCCAGTGTAAGGTTCCTCCCATGGGAGACAGTCCTCCATGAACTTCTTCTGTGTAAGTCCTTCACATAAGCTGCAGTTCTTCATGAACTGCTCCAACAAGGGTTCCTTCCATGGGATGCAGTCCTGCAGGAACAGATTGCTCCAGTGTGGGTCCCCAATGGGGTCACAAGTCCTGCCAGTAAATCTGTTCCAGCATGGGGTCCTCTCTCCAGGGTTCCACAGGCCCTACCAGGAGCCCTCTCCGACACAGGCTTCCCATGGGGTCACATCACCCTGTATGCATCTGCCTGCTCCACCACAAACTTCCATGGGCTGCAGGAGCACAGCTGCCTCTCCATGGTCTGCAATATCAGCTGCAGTGGAATCTCTTCTCTGTTTCCTGGAATGCCTCTTCCCCATCCTTCTTCACTGACCTTGGTGTCTGCAGCTGCTCACTCCTTCCTTTTGGGCTGTTGTTGTGCAGCAGTTTTTTCCTCTTTTGAAATATGTTATCACAGAGAGAAAATGAAGATGTTATTTTTGTGATCCTACTCATGCATTAAACCAACAGTGTCATTTGGTCATCAACTTTATTTAAAGCCAATCTATATAGTTACAGAGCATTTTAAATTTACCAGGAAATAAATAACTTCCATATAAAACTTGTTTCTACATTTACAAGCCATTTCTCTCTTCATTTCTCCTCACTAAAATTTTGGGAAGTTATGCTTACAAGTTTGGATTTTCATCATTTTGATGTTCTTTTCCTTTTCCTTTTCCTTTTCCTTTTCCTTTTCCTTTTCCTTTTGCTTTTCCTTTTCCTTTTTATCCTTCTTCAAATACTTATTTTTATACCTCTGTTTTTAAGAAAATTACTTTTTATTTAATTTGGTAAGGACAGTGGTATCCTGCACAACTATAATTGATTTGTCATGTTGTCAACAAGTATCCAATAATTTTTTCTTTTTCTTTTTTTTTTTTTTTTTTTTTTTTTAATTAGAATAGCATTCTTTTCCTGTATTGAACAGTGCATTATTGCAAAAAATTGCAGTCATGCCATCAATACTCTTACAAAAATTTCTGAGAAAATCTGTTTATTTTGACAGGCTGTGTCTACATTTCCAAATAAAAGAAGATTAGAGTTTATTAGCTGACCTGCAGACTAGATTTCACAGGCTGGTGTCTCTTGACCCTGCTGAGGCTCTAGTGAAGAGAAGACATGTTGTATATTTTCTCAGTCCCTGATATCTTCTTGCTCTCAGTTGTGCACCTCTTTCCTTGAGGTGCTTTTATTTCTGTGTGTCCTAACCATAGCCAGGGGAAAAGACAACAATTAAAGAGGGTGGATGAACAGGAATTTCATCCTCTGAGTTGTTCCTGGTCTTTTATTATTTGGCAGTGCAATAATTACTTGGCAGCGCAGATAGACCTAGCGGGACTCCTTTACTGACAGCTCTGAAGGGTCAGTGCTTATATCTGTCCTCACTGAAGAGGAAAATAAATGGAATACATATTCTGAAGCCATTTGTGCCAGTGTTTCAGACAGTCATCTTTCCCGTCTGTGCCTCTGGAATCCAGCCTACCTTCAACCAATCCCACCAAGAAGATGAGAAATCTGGGGTGTTTTGTAATTAAAGCCAAATAAAAGCAGATTACTTTAAGCTGTGTTAGATCAAGTTATTCACATTTCATAAAGAGATTTTTTCAGCTACTGAGATTTAAAATGTTTATGTTTGGAAAGCAGTATATAAAGTCCTACTACTTTAGCCACAATTTAGCTGAATTAGGTAGTTCAGCACATACAAAGGAAAAATGCACTATTACCTGTGTGAAGGCAACAGCTTTTCAGATAAAGTGGTTTTCTAAAAGAGCAGTTACTATTTTACAACATTTTTCAACAAAAGGCTTTGTAATGTATTTTCTGTCAAATGAATATCTGCCAAAGTAAAATACTTTGTTTAGCAAATTTCCTACACTCTTTAGTGCTAAATAGACACTGTATGGTTGTAGGCTATTTTCCATCAACACATTTTGTATTCCAAGTGACAGCTTTTAGTTTTTATTAAGATGTCATGTTTCATTTTTAAACTATTTGACAATCTTGACATTAATATGTACTGGAAAGAATATGAAACATGATGCTTGTCCACTTACAGGACACTTGACTCAGACCATAGACAGTGACAGATAAATCACACAAAAAAAAAGAAACTGGTATTTTGGTGGTGTGGTCATTCCTCCTTTCCTTTCTTTTCCTTTCTTTTCCTTTCTTTTCCTTTCTTTTCCTTTCTTTTCCTTTCCTTTCCTTTCCTTTCCTTTCCTTTCCTTTCCTTTCCTTTCCTTTCCTTTCCTTTCCTTTCCTTTCCTTTCCTTTCCTTTCCTTTCCTTTCCTT
>JACBWW010000103.1:0-15807 GCA_020086605.1 Lanius collurio
GGCAGTTGGTGGGAGCAGGGGCGGGCCAGGCCTGCCAGTGTCTCACACCGAGGAGGACAATTGGAGCTTTTCCAACAAAGGACAGAGAGCTTTCCCAGGGGGAAGCTGAAACATAGATGGAGATGTCTCAGTGGCAAGAGGTTGAGACATTCCAAGAGGTTTCCCCGTGCGGATCCAGGACCTGCCGAGTGCTGCGCCGATGGCAGGTGCACACAAAAGTCTCTGATTTGTCCCAGTTCCCAGCGGGGACATGGCAGGAGCAGCAGCAGGAAACAACGGTGACAGTCCAGGAGCTGCGCGAGTGGGAAGAGGAGGGACAGCTATTCCAAGAGGTGCGGGAATGGCAAAAAACAGTGACACACCAAGCGGTGTCCCAGTGGGAGGAAGCTGTGAGAGGGCAGCAGGAGACCGAATGGGATGAAGACGAGACATCCCCAGGGCTGTCCCTCTGGAGAGTGTTAGAAAATTCCCCCGGGCAAGATGTGCCAGAGCTGTGCCAGTGGGAAGCTGAGTGGGACAAGGAACTCTTGCCAAGGCAAGATTAGCACTCCCTCACCTCCCCGTGGGAACAGCGGAGAGAGCTGGAATTGGCGCCAGCGAGGGACAGCGGTGACACGGAGCTGTCCCTAGGGGCAGAGGGCAGAGCCAAAGAGCTGTCCCAGCAGGAAGAGGATGTCACCTCCAGCACCGGGGACAAACCGTTGGGCCCAGCGATGGAGGAGGGGCCTCGGCCTTGTGCCCCAGAGGGGCCCGGCTCCCCCAGCCCTGCAGGCACAGAGATGGCAGCAGAGGCAGCGCCTGCCCTGCCCAGCACCTCTCCTGCCCCGGGCAGTGCCACAGAGGCTGAGGCGGCAGCTGCTGCCCCAGGACTGCAGGAGGAGCCCTCCGAGACTCTCGCTACCCAGCAGGAGGAAAAGGCACCAGTCTCCTGTGTCCCGTGAGGAGCTGCCATCCCTGAGCACACAGAGCCTACCAAGTATCCCCTTCAACACGCCAGCCAGCAGCCAGACCTCACTCTACAGGGAGCAGAGCAGCCCTGGGCAGCTCCTGTGCCAAGTGCTGCTGGAGCTCCAGGGCCAGTGGCAGCAGCCGGAGGAACAGGCCACCCTGGAGCAGTGGAGGGCTGCAGGAGCAGCAGGAACAGCTGCAGCCCAAAGGCAGCAGAGCCCCATGCCTGGGAAATCTGACATGCAGGAAGAGCTTTCCCAGCAGGAAGATGAGCACCAGGCACAGCTGTCCCAGAGAGAAAGGAAGAACTCTCAAGGGGTGTCCAAGTGTGCGGAGGAAGATATGTCCCACAGAGAAGCCACCAGCTCCCAGGAACTTTCAGACTGGGAAGAACACACACGGGGAAAGAGCTGTCCCAGGGGGACGTCCTCAGCTGGGAAGAAATTTCCGACTGGGAAGAACACATTGGCCAGGGCTTTTCTCAACAGCAAGTGTCCCTTGGCCAGGCCGTGTCCCCAGGGAAAGGCCACACACCCTCCGCGCACTCCACCTGCTTGCCACCTGCTCCCTGATACTCCCAGCAATCCTGAAAGTCCTGGGTTTTGCCATCCGTTCCTGCAAGATGCTCGCATTTGTCCTGAGGAGGAAGGTACGTTGCCATTCCATGGGGATGGACACCACCTGCCTCTGTGGGGATGGTGTGTGACAGGGAGCCCACTCAGACATTTTGCTACATATGCAGGCTGCCAGAGACCAAGAGGAAGAGATGGAGGTGGACATAAAGACTGATAGAGAAGAGGGCATGGAAGTGGAGGGAGAAGAGACTGGAGAGGAAGAAATGGAAGTGGATGTGGAGGAGGAGATGGAGGAAGAGATGGAGGTGGATGTGGAGGAGGAGATGGAGGAAGAGATGGAGGTGGAAATGGAAGAGCACATTGAGGACATGGACGTCGATGAAAAAGATGAGGAGGAGGACATGGTCTTGGGATGAAGACCGACTCCAGCGATAGGAGAGGCACGTGCTCCCCCACAGGCAGAGTGGGTCCCCTGCTGCCAGGCTGGGGCTGGGCTGGGTGCCCCGCTCAGGGACATGGTGCCCCGGGGCGGGGGGGGTGGGTTCTGGCAGCACAAGCACCATCCCCACCCTGTCCTGCGCTCGCTTTGTGTCACACAAGCCGCATGCCAGTGCCTGGGGCCCGGCCCCCAGCCCCAGCCAGGCTCAGTGCTGGCAGCAGAGTCCTGCTCTGCCAATGTGTCCCAGGCTGGGGACACAGGGAACAGCCCTCCGTGCCTCTTTGGAATGACCCTGTCACTTGCTTTTCTTCCAGGACTTATGGAGATCCAGGGCAGAGATGGCACCCTTCTGTACATAAGTTTTAGTGCTTGTTGTCTTTTGTATATAAGTTTTAGGGTTTCTTTTTTACTTCTGTAAATACATTTAATATATTTTTATTAGATATATAAATCCATTTACAGATTTTTGTTTTTCCAAAAGGTCTTACAATAAAAATGTGTTCTGAAGTTCATTTTTGTTGCTGTTCTTTTGTGATAAACAATCTATTTTTCACAACCCAGTTTTCTTTGCATTTTCTTTCTTCCATGGACCAAGACTTCCTTTGGAAACCCCCTCTGTCACCAGACTCTGGTACAAGCATAACGCCAATTGATCCTCACAGTTAAAGGCATGATGTTAATTGGCACAAATTTGTCCCGTGAACTTTCTAGCACAGAAAATGTCAGCACGCACATACAAACTTATACAAACTTCTTGTTCCTTTTGGTTTTATTTGGGGTTTTTTATCTATTTGTTTGATTGGTTTGTGTGGTTTGTTTGGTTGGTTGGGTTTTTGTCCTTTTCCTTTTGAGTTTTTCATTTGCTTTTTTAAAAATGACTGGTGAAGTTGGCACAGCCAAAGTCAAGAAAATGTAAACCAGGTTCAACTTTACAGAAATTACTTTTGAATGGGTTTAGCTGCATCCTCGAGGCTCAGGATCATCAATATGTTTGCATGTTTTGCTCTGCACCATCAGCCCCCCCAGACTCTGCTCGGTGTTTCACAAATGGAGAAGAAAATGGATGCTGTGCCAAGCTTCCTTTCAAAGAGCAAAACCTGGGTCAGCATGACAGAAAAGAAGAAAAAACAAAAGAAAATATTCATCAGTTAGAACACAGCCAGTGTCCCACCACCTGCCCCTCCACTCGTAGTAATTTTGTACATTTAGAGAAAAACCTGGGTTTAAAGCTGCCATCTCTCAGTTCCTGATACTATTTGCTACCTTCCAGCTTTGACTTCTGATGATCTAAGTCACTGCTCTCCATGTGGGGTTGAGAATGTTCAGGCTGGAGAGCAGAAGGCCCTGGGGAGGCTTCTCTGTGACTATGCAGGACTTGAAGGGTCCCATAGGAAAGATGGGGACAGTGTTCAATGGGGCCGGCGGCAAGAGGAGACAGGGGGATGGCTTTTAACTGCAGGAGGTTGATTTAGGTTGGATCTAAGGAAGCTGCTTTTTCACACTGAAGGGGGTGAGGCACTGGGCCAGGCTGTGCAGAGGCTGTGGATGCCCCATCATTGGGAACATCCAAGGCCAGGTGGGAACAGGGCTCTGAGCAACGTGGTCTGGTAGAAGATTGCTCAAGTTGGAGCAAGATGATCTTTAGGGTCCCTTCCAAGCCAAACCATTCACAAACTGCCCTAATACTGTAAAGTTAAATTTATTTGAGTGTATGTACAAGATTCCATCATTCTGTGATCCCCACTGTCCACTTGACAGTGACCCCTGGACTCCTGTGAATTGTGATGTCACTGCCCACTTTCCAGCTGGAACACCCAGCAACCAGCGCAGGGGACAACACAGCCATTCGCCCTTGTGCCCACACACACATCACCATGCTTGCCACCTGCTCCCTGATACTCCCAGCAATCCTGAAGACCTGGGCTTTTGGTCTTTATTGTGTCCCTTTGCAGGCTTCCCCCTGGGCTCTTGGCCTTTATTGTGTCCCTATGAGCTTTGTTCTTTTGGCTGCCCGTTGTGTGTGTGGCACCTGCGGGTGTCCCCCCTTGGGTGTTGCCCCAGTGTATTTGGATGTTTTTGTGACCTGTTTTGTGTGGGTGCGGTCCTTTCGTGGGGCCTGTGGTGTCCTCCCCGTGCTGGGGTGTGTGCCTGCTGTGGCTGTGAGGGCTGATGTTGAGGCCTGAGGCGTCACGAGGGAGGCAAAAATGGCAGGAAGGGGTGGCCATGAGTAGCGGCGAGAGTGCTGTGAGGGGGCATGGGGTTGGGGTTGCCATGAAGGGTTGCTAAATGGCAGTGAGTGGGTCCCATGGGCAGCAGTGAGGGTGCTGTGAGGGGGTATGGGGTGGGGGTGGCCGTGAGGGGCTGCTAAATTGTGGCGGAGGTACAGGGGGTGCATGGGGAGGGTGGGCCAGGGCCGGGCGGCTGCTGGTGGTGGCTCACATTGGAGCGGTAGGTGTCTCTAGGACGCAGCGGGAGTGTCTCCAGTGGTCGCGGTAGCTGCTCTATTCAGTGGCTGGTGCAGGAGTGGCGTGGGAGCGTCAGGCAGGCACAGCTGTTGGTTGGAAATGCTGTGAGAGGTGGGGGGCGTGTCTAGGGCAGAGTGAGGGGCAGGGCCCCGTAGCGCACATGGGGCGGGACGACGGGCTGCGTGACATGTTTGGGGGGCGGTGCAAGGGGTGGGGTGAGGGTGTGGGTGGCATGACGTGTTGGGATGGGGGGGATGGCGTGAGCAGGTGAATAGGGGTGTGGCCTGAGGTGTGATGTGTGTGATGTGGGTGTGTGGGGTGGGGCGAGTGGCTGAGGTGCAGATGAGTGACAGGAGTGGGGTGTGTATGTGTGCCCCACCCGTGTTGTGGTGGACCCCCTTGGGCTCCCCCGGATGGGTCCCTGCCATATGACTCTGGGTTTGTCTAATGTTCGAGCAGCCCGGGCTCTGATCTGGTTGGTTGTTTATCCCAGCTCCGCCCCTGGTATCCCATTTCTCCCTCTCTGTGGCAAAACCAACTGGAAACAAAGCCTCACTCTCTTACCCCAGGTGATTCTTGCCCAGGTCGGTGCTCTGTCTCTCAGGGCAGGAAATAAATGACTTGAGATCATAAAGGGGTTTTGAGCTATATTTCTCTTCTCTACTTCTGCTTCTGGTGAGTAGCTGTCAACTAGCACTGGCTTAAGTGGGGCTGCACAGTTGAGGAATATTTAGGCTGTTTGTAAATTGTTTAGGACATTCTAAGGCATAAAGAGGCAAGCTTACCACAGAAATTAAGCAGTGGACAAAGTTATTCAATTACCAGACATCCCCCTTGGCGTACACGCGCCAAGGAAAATTTTTGTTTTTCCTTATCTAATTAATTAATTAGTGATGTAATTGAATTAGTGCTCCAGATAGGAGTAGCTATGCAATGATTAATCAATTCAATTAGTTACTCCCATCTGGAGCACTAATGAGGGCGCCTATATACTATATATAAAAAGAAGAAAAAATAGTAAGTCTGGTGCAGCAGTTAAAAATTTCAGCTCCCTTGGAGTAAGAAAAAAAAAAAGCAAACTATTTTTTTGTTTTTAATCCCAGGGAGCTTCGGTGCTTTATTTTAAATAAAAGTAACTTTATTTCTAACAAAAGTTAGAAATAAAGTTAAAGTTAGAGAGAAAAAGTTAGAAAGAGAAGAAGTTAAAGTTAGAGAGAAAAAGTTAAAGTCCGACAGAAAGAGAAAAGTAAAGCTAAAATTACACAAAGAGAAAAGTAAAGTTAGAAAGAGAAGAGTTAGAGAGAAAAGAGAAATCGAGAAATAGGAAAGTAGAGTTAAAGCAGAAATAGAAACAGAATTAAACAAAAAAATGGAGAAACAAAGCAATAAGGAGAAATAGAGAAACAAAGTTAAAAAGAGAAACAGACATAAAGACAAATAAATAGAGTTAGAGGAAAAAGAAAAACAAAGCAATAAGGGGAAATAGAGAAAAAAAGCAATAGAGTTAAAAGACAAAACAGAGAAACGAAGAAATAGAGTTAAAGACAAATCAATAGAGGAAAAAGAAAAACAAAGCAATAAGGAGAAACAGAGAAACAAAGCAATAGAGTTAAAAGAGAAATCAGAGAAACAAAGTTAAAGAGGAAAAACAGAAACAAATTAATAAAGACAAAGAAATACAGTCAAAGATAAACAAATAATTAAGGAGAAATAAGTGAAACAAAGAAATACTGGAGAAATAGAGTAACAGAGAAATAGAACTAGAGAGAAACAGAGTTAGGAACAGTGAAAGAAAAACAGAGAGACAGAAATAAAGGTAGAAAGAGAAAAGTAAAGCAAAGCAAGAAATACAGTGAAAAAATTTCAAAACCACACCAAAGAAACACAGGAGCCAAAAAGAAGGGCAAGGGGGGATGATATCTTTATTAGGGTTTATTCAACTTTATTGAATGAATTTTTTTATTTACACTTTAGCAAAACAGACAGTTACAGCAATGTATACAAACATAAGTACAAATACAATCCATATCCACAGTGGTAAAAGTGCAATTTGCATACAGAGCAATACATGGAAATGCAGCAGCAGACACAAACACAGAACAATACAGAGTAATACAAGCCAAATACATACCAACACAAGATAACAGTTTTGCTATTTCTGGAAGAGTTACTAAATTTTGTTTTATTGTTACAGGAAACCCTAAAGAACAGCAGCACATGGAGAACATAACACTCATCCACCACACAGATCTCCTTCAGCTTACATACAAGCCCGCCCTTGCTCTCATCTCAACCGCTCCTAGGGAACGTGGTTCCCGGGAGCCTCAAAATCGTCCTGCCTGACAAAACCCCGGCCGGGGACGGTCTGCACTCAAATTTGGGCGATGAACGTCACCTCGCAGACCGGCCGGGACCGAGGAAAAAAAAACCCAGCTGGAGGGAAAAACAAAAAAACCCCAGCTGGGGTTTCTTTATTCTAAATTTAAAAATTGGTTGAGAAACCTGGAAGGCAAACATCATACATGTAAGGTTAAAACCCTCCATGCACACACACCTTCCCCTTTGGCTTACACATGAGCCCACCCTCGCTCTCATCTCAACCGCTCTGAGGGAACGTGGTTCCCAGGAGCCTCAAAATTGTCCTGCCTGACAAAACCCCAGCCAGGGACGGTTTGCACCCAAACTGGGACTGAGGAAAAAAAACCCAGCCGGGGGGAAAAAAACCCAACCCCCCAGCTGGTTTTTTTTTATTCTAAATTTAAAAATGGTTGAGAAACCTGAAAGGCAAACATCATACACACAAGGTTAGAGCCAGTCAACACACACACGCTCAGAGGCAGACACAGTCAGCCATATGCTTGCATGCAGTCACACAGCCTCCCATGCAGTCACACAGCCTTCAGCTTTCACCTTGACTGCAGTCCTTACTCAAAACGCTCTATGTTGGGGAGGATGAAATAGGGAAACCTTATAAATATGACTGCTTGGCAAAAGATTCTGAAAATATAAAACCTGTAAGTGAAATAGAAATGAAAGCTGGCTTTGAGATATGAGATACCAAGCTGTTAGTTACTGTACAACCAAAAAACAATGGGCTAGCCAGCTGAAGGAGAATCCCTCTTGATTGAACAATGTCTTTAGCAAAGAAGAGGATGCTTCAGGAAACAGAAAAGTCCAAGGGTCAGAGAAACCCTGCCAGCGTGGCAGGGAAGAAAAAAGTTTTAGAAAGTAGTTTTTAGGAGTTAAAATGTAACACGGTATGGTAATGTAGTAGTTTTGATAGGTTGTGTGTAAATTCTATAAGGATTTCTGTCTTCTATTGATTGGATGTTGTACTATTACCATATTCAGTATAGGAATGTTGGGACATTTGCCGGAGCTGTAAAGCTCCAGCCAGTATACAAAAGGTTTTCGTAACCTGTAGCATGAGAAAGAGCCATCCATTTGATAAGAATGCTTACAGCTGCAGCATGTTTGAGCTGAACGCTTACAGCTGCAGCACAGGTCAAGAGGTTAATTGGTAAAGGACCAAGAAGAAGAAAAGCAGAACTATAAAAATGTCATGCTCGTAGAATGAAGATAATGAGTATAAACATGTGAAGATTTATCTTTTGCTTACTTTTGCTTACTTTTGCTTGGAATGCTTTGTTCGCACGCTTGCTAACACATAAGGCAGACTGCAACTTTGAATAAAGCAGAATCAGTTCCACATCATATTGGTGTGTTGTCTGTTCCCTTCTCCAAATGGACCTCAACATAGGAAGAGATATAATATCATGTAACGAGACTTTTAGGTCACTTACGCTCTCTCTTACACACTTACACTCTCTCTCTCTCTCTCACTCTTACTCTCTCATAGTCTCGGAGTCTCTCTCTCGCTCTCTCTGGGGCATGCTCTAGGCTGTGGCAGCTTAAGCAGAGCTCCTGCACCCACAACCCTTGCAAATAAACTGCACATTTCAGGAGCTGCCTTGAACTGTAGAAATCACCCGAGCCGACTGTGTCCCGCAGCACCTATATATTTTCTACAGCTCTACAGAAGAGGATGCTTTGACACGTCTTCCGGATGCCACTCTCCTCAACATCGAACGGCGTCGGTGACCGTGGAGATTCAAATCCGCCTTGGGGACCTGCAAGACAACATGAGGGGGTTCCGAAGAGGTTGATGGCTGGGAGTTATCCCCACAACAGGCCCATAAATTTTCTACCGAAAAACCCATGGAAAAGAGAAGAACCTCTAAGTTTTATAACTGTTCTACCTAACTGTGACTCTGTAGGCTGGGGCAGGGCAGCTCCAACCATAAGTGGCACACAGATGGCAGTGTGCAAATATAAACAAAGATGACAAGAGGATTTAACATAACTCTCCAGAAGATTAATTCCTGAGCCGGGTACGCTTTAAGGCAATGGAACCTACGGAACAACAGAGGTCACGAGGGGAGGGTCTAATATGCTCCATGTAGAAGTTCAAGGAATAGCACATGAAAAGAAGTCACTGCCAAGACTGAGAAGAAAGATGGAGGAGAATATCTTGTGCACTTCTTCCAGTCATAAGAATTAAAAAGTAAACAGTCAGAATAAGCTTGATCCGGGAAAGCACATGAGTAGAGTACGGCTGATACGGCCCAGAATGATGCCACAGAAGCATTGAGATGTAACAAAGCACAGAAGACAATGGGCACAAACAACATAACATAGACACAAACTACATAACATAGAGAGAAGTTGAAACTGCCCAGCAGTTTCACTTGATGAACCCAAGATTCCTAGTGCAAGATGAGCCAGAGGCTGATGATGCCAAAGGAAAGAAGGCTCTTTGGCAATAACACGGGATGATGAAATGTAACTTCTTGCAAGAATTTAGTGCCAAAGCTGTTAGGAGGATGCTCGAGAAGCTCAATAGGCCTAGAGAAGGAGGCAATGACTGCCAAAGTGACCGTGGCGATAGCTCTGGGGCCGAAGGTGAGCTCCTAGGGCGAAAAGATCTGCAACGACATTGAGAGGCGAAGAAGGCCGATGACGTGAAGCTTATGAGAATGAAGAGATGGGTCGGAACTGCCCTGCCCAACAAAGGGTCGAGTGATGCTGAGGAAGAACCCTCTCCCTTTACTTCCAAGGGGCCTGTCTGCCTACAGGCCTCTCCTCTAAGCTAACTTCAAATTGTCTCTGATTTGAAAGGTTTTTCCCCTTCTCCCACCCACCAGCCCCGACACTTAGCTTTAGGAAGACAAGTGGACAAAATCCATCCTCGATGGAAAAGAATGCGTGGGCAGCATGGACGTCGAGACATTCTGCGTGGTCTGAGTCGGCAGCTGCAAAAATTCAGAAAGAAAATTCAGACTGTGGTGAGACATCCCAAAAGTGACCCCTTCCGCAATGCCTCCCTCCCTCGTAACTGCCAAGACTCATCACTTACCTGCCTTTCTGAACTTCAGGTCCGCAGCTGCTCACAGTACCTAAGACAACAAAACAAAAAACATGACTATCGCCCTCAAAAAGAGTAAGTCCCAGAGCTTCTCTGCATCGCTGCCTTGGCCCACCTCAAATCTTCATCCGACTCCAGAGAGGGCCTGGATGATACCTGCACAGAGAAAAGGTACACACTTAGCATGCTGCCACGTACCGCTCGCCTATTACTTGCCCCACCTAAATGACGACTCACCCGTTCGCCTCTGCTCCTCAGTATGTCCAAGGCAGCAGCAGCAGCAACTGCAAAGAAACAAAGCAAAAAAGCATGGTGACAGACTGCAAAAATCACAACCACTCCACTCCAACTGGAGTACACCACACCTATACCTTAAGCTTGCACCCACCTGGCCGCTGGTATCCTGGGCCGGGACATCTTGCAAGTGGAGCCCCTAAAATGCACAAATGGCAACAGATGCTTAGAGCTGCACCAGAAATTGATAGCCCAGCAATAACAACTCATTCTGTCCGTCAGTCACCACTTACCTCACTCACTTGAGCTTGTCTGCTGCTATCCAGCTTTACCTCCTAAAAATAAAGACAAAGAACAACGCTGTAACATAGCCATCATTTAACCTTGTGCTACAAACACAGTGGCTGACCTTCCTGTAGGAAGCCACTCAGCCAGCAGGGGGCGCTCTGCCACAGATTTCTTCCATCTGCTTCTGAAAGAAAGGGATGACAAAAGTCAAAGTGATGCATAAGAACTCAACAGCTCCAGCCATCCTCTGTCAATCTACGAATACCATCTAGAGGCCAAATAACACGCTACATAACAAATTTTGAGTCCCTGGGCCTTGTCCTGTTACACTCATATGCCAGACTGTGCAGCAGGGCAGAGCAGCTCCAGGCCAAATGCATGCAGATACCTGCAACACAAGACATGACAAACGAGGGAACGCAATGAGGAGAGAAAACTCCCCAGGAGAAGAACGATCACAAGGACCAAGAGAATGAGGAATGAGATGACCTGGGTGAGACCAATGCTGAGCCGATGAGACTCAAAGAACCCCAGAGGAAGAAGATGGTAATACAACTTTTTCCAAGAACTGCAAAGATGTGAGCCTGAGAACGGTACAGGCAGAATCCTCTCTCTTCACATTCTTACAGGTCCTATTCCTCTATACCAGATCACTGCAGTGCACGGCTGTCAATACAGCTCAGAACAAGACTGGAAAAGAGAAGCTATTCAGATGCACGTTCAAGTTCACAATTCAAAGGATCGATGCTATTGGCACCAGGCCGAGGAACACCAAGAGCAGAGATCCTAAGAATACTGCCCAGCATTTAAAATAAGCATCTCAAAGAGCTAAGGCAAAAGACCTGCAACACAATATGCCAGAAAGACACAGAACGCACAATAGACAAGTGACACGAACCAGGAGTGCTCTGCCCTGCGCACCTTGGCATTGTGATCAAATGTGAAACTTTCCCTTTATGTGGCCTAAGGGGCCCCTTCTTGGGCATCTCCGCCTCCAAAGCTCACTCAGAAATCCTTCCCAGCGAGCCCTGACCCGACACCCCGCTTCCATCCCCTCGACTTATCTCTCGGACATCTGGAGATACCAATCCACCTCAGGCACAGAAGAGAGCTGCCCTGCCGACCCAGAACCTCCTGCTGTTGCCAGGCTGCCGTCTCTTAGTCAGCTACAATAAAGAAAACTTAACATCAGTGCATGAACCACAACCTGACACCCAAGGAATAACGCCTTTTGCTTTCCACCAGTTACTGCTTACTTCGCTCCATCAACCTTGAATGCTGAGATCCGGCTTTACCCCCTAAAACAAAGAGAAAGAACAGTGCTGTCACACAGACACACTTGACACTTGGCCTGCAAAGACAAACGGAGACTGACCTTCCTGCAGGAACCCCCTCAGCCATCGGGGGGTGCTCTGCCACAGATTTCTTCCATCTGCATCTGAAAGAAAGAGATGACAAAAGTCAAAGTGCTGCATAAGAACTCAACAGCTCCAGCCATCTGGTGTCAAGCTACCATCTAGAGGCCAAACTAAACCCGACATTACAAATTTCAAGGCCTGGGAAGTTGTCCTATTACACCCATAAGCCAGGCCATGCAGCAGGGCTGATCTAACCTGTGCAGGCACCTATGACACAGAAGATGACAAGCGAGGGAATGAGAGGAACAGAGAAAACTCTCGGAGAGAAGAATGACCCCAGGCACATCAAAGGGCTAAGGCAGAAGACCTGCAACACAAGATGTGCAGAAGACACAGAACCCACAACAGACAAGTGACACTATGTGCACTGGGCCTGCTCTGCCCTGGGCACCTTGGCATTGTGATCAAAATGGAGACTTGCTCTTTATGTAGCCTGAGGGGCCGCTTCTTGGGCATCCCCGCCTCCAAAGCTGACTCGGAAATTCCTCCCAGTGAGCCCCGACCCCACACCTTGCTTTCATCTCCTTGACTTATCTCTCAGACATGTGGGGATACGAATACGACTCGGGCGCAGAGGAGGGCCAGCTCGCTGTCCGGTAAGCTCAGCGATCGCCGAGCTGTTGTCTCTCAGTCGGCTACAATAAAGAAAACCAAACATCCATGCATGAACCAAAACCTGACACCAAAGGATTAACAACTTTTGCTCTCCACTGGTCACCACTTACCTTGCTCACTTGACCTTGATTGCTGATATCCAGCTTTACCTCCTAGAAACAAAGAAAAAGAACAATGCTGTAACATAGCCACCATTTAACCTTGCACTGCAAACACAAACAGTGACTGATCTTCCTGCAGGAACCCCTTCCAACAGCATGGGGGGCTTTGCCACAGATTTATTCTGTCTGCATCTGAAAGAAAGTGATAACAGAAGCCAAAGTGTTGCATGAGAACTTAACAGCTCATTTTGTGTCAAGCTAGAAATATCATCTAGAGGCCAAACTACATCCTACATTACAAATTTCAAATCCCTGAGCTTTGTCCTATTACACCTGTACGCCAGAGTGCGCAGCAGCCAGAGCATCTCCAGACTGAACCCGTGCAGGCCCCTGTGAACACAGGGGATGAAAAACGAGGAGGAGAGAAAACTCTGGGTGAGAAGAATGACTGCAAGCACATTAAAGGGCTAAGGCAGAAGACCTGTGACACAAGATGCCCAAAAGACAAAGAAGGCACGATAGACAAGTGACAAAATGTGAGCCAGGCCTGCTATGCCCTGTGCACCTCGGCACTGTGACCGAAAGGGAGACTTTCCCTTAATGTGGCCTAAGGGGCCCCTTCTTGGGTATCCTTGCCTCCAAAGCTGACTCGGAAATCCCTCACGGCGAGCCCCGACCTGCCACCCCGCTTTCATCGCCTCGACTTATCTCTCGGACGTCCGGGGATGCGAATCTGCCTCAGGCGCAAAAGAGGGTAGCCATCGGGAAAGTTCCTACCATCGCTGGGCAGCTGTCTCTCGGTCGGCTACAATACAGAAACCCAAACATCAGTGCACGAACCTGACACCCAAGGAATAACAACTTTTTCTTTCCACCAGTCACTGCTTACCTTGCTCACTTGACCTTGATTGCTGATATCCAGCTTTACCTCCTAAAAATAAAGACAAAGAATAGTGCTGAAACATAGGTAACATTTAGACTTACCCTGCAAAGACAAATGGTGACTGACCTTCCTGTGGGAACCCCCTCACCCGATACGGGATGCTCTGCCCCAGATTTAATCCATCTGCATCTGAAAGAAAGGGACAACAAAGGCCAAGCGGTTAAGCAAAGCTAAAGGTTATCTGTAGTATCTTCTTTCTTCACCTACTCCCCACTATTTTACAGGACAGGGCAGCTCCAGGCTAAACACAAACTCAAATGACACATTAGGCTACAAACAGTGTGACATGAGGATAATTAAAAAAAGCTCTCAGGGAGAAGAATGACGGCAAGGACCGAGATGACGCCAAAAGAGATGATCGATCACATGGCGACAGTGGACAGAAGAGGCTCTAAGGAGCGGAAGAAAAGACTGTAACAGAGTGACCTGTTATAAGAACTGTTGGTCACAAGGATTGAGACAGCTGCGAGATAACGCTATGTTCAGAATGCTCCCCATATCCTTACAATTTTATACGCCCCAGGACATTACAACTCACGGCTAGAAAGGATGGATGGCAATACAGCCGGGAACGAGGCCTCAAAAGACACCTGGCTTGACGCTTCTGAGAGGCAATTCCAAGACCCAGCCGAGTGCGCCGGTAAAAGAACAAATTATATCGGTGACGTGCCAAGAAGCACGAACGTTCAAGAACCTGAAGATGATGGCTGACACTTGCCATAAGGTCCTCA
The DNA here is from genome assembly GCA_020086605.1 of Lanius collurio. Classification (NCBI taxonomy): domain Eukaryota; kingdom Metazoa; phylum Chordata; class Aves; order Passeriformes; family Laniidae; genus Lanius; species Lanius collurio. The sequence continues at coordinate 14,183 of JACBWW010000103.1, forward strand.
AGGATAAAAGGCAGTCATATCTGATCCAAGGGATCTGGAAGACATGCTAGACAACACAACACACCAGACAACACAACACAGACTGGAACTGCTCTGCACTGCACACCCTATGGCTGCAATCAAAAGTGGAGCCTCTCTCTTTAACTGTCCTAAAGGCCCCTTAGAGGACATCCCTTACCCCTGCACTAAATAATAAATCTCTCCTGGGAATTTCCATCCTGCTATCATCCCATCTCCAAGTCAAAGCCCCCGACTTATCTTTCGGATGACCAGTAATCTGAATCCGCTTCGGACGCAAAAGGAGTCCTCCTCGGCCATCTTGGAAGTCCTTGTGACAGCCTGGTTAGCCTCTTGGTCTGCTAAGATAAAGAAAACCAAAATCAATGCACAGATTTAGTGGCATACGGGCCAAATCCCAGCACTACGGCTACTCACCCTCTCCTAAACGCGCCCAGGTCCTCGAGTCTCCAGCTTTGTCCCGAGTCAAAAGCTGTGCCCCTTATTTCAATGGACACCTGGGTAAGCAAGGGACAAAGTTATGTGGTGTTTCTGTGAGCATGGTGGATACATTTGTGCGCTTTAAGACATGTAAATGCATCTGCTGTGCTTGACGAAAAGCCTTAGAGGGCCCCAAATGGACACCGCTTCTCACCACGAGGCTTTCAAAACCCCTCCCAACGCTTCCTAAACCGGTTACCCGGCTCCCTCTCCCGGACACGATCTTACCTATCTGAAGACTCAATTTCAGATGCCATCTTTGACATGGAGCAGGTCCCTTTTGTGACAAGATGAATGCGCTGAAAAAATTCCAAGCTTCATACTTGATGCAATCCAGAAGTTACAATGCTCCTAAAAGAAAAAAACAAGGAGAAAAAACAAAATTACAGGAGCACCTTACCACACCTGAACACTCAAACCAAAATCATAAGCTTAAATGCTCCTCGTCTTCCATGCTATCTTCTTCATGGTGCCTTCAAAGCTGCTATTGCTCTAGAGGCCCAAAGAAGCAGCCGAAAAAAACAATGCTCCTCAAAAAAAAAAAAAAACAAGAAGTAAAACCAAAATTACAAAATCCCATTACCATCCCATAACACTCAACCCAAAAACACGAGCTTAAATACTCCCTGTGTTCTACACTATCTTATTCATAGAGCCTTTAAAGCTCTATTTTGTTCTCTTTTGTTCTAGAAGCCAAAAGCATCAGCTTCAAAAAAAGCTGAGATAAGCAAAAAACCTCCTTCACCAAAGTGACAGGAGACCTCTCACCCCAGAAAATCCGAGGGAGGGACAGAAGCCCTTGCCCCCAGGCCAGGGTTAATATACCCCTAGCCAGGCCCGCCTCTCATTCCCATGATGCCTGGGGAAATGGGAGGAGGTAATTATCACCAGGTATAAAAGCCCTCAGAAGAGCTGTACCTGTTTGGCTCCTCTGACTTAAATTCGAGGTAAGTAAAGGGCTGGGATGAGGAAAAATCTCTTCAGGGAATGTTGGGGTTTGGGAGTTTTTGGGGTTTTTTTTCCTTTCGAGGAATTTTCTCCCATACTATGTTACCATGTCAACAAATGACTGGGTACTCGGGGGAACAAAGGAACTGGCCACAGAGGGGCGGACCCCATCTGGAGCT
>JACBWW010000103.1:50315-63259 GCA_020086605.1 Lanius collurio
TGGTCTCCGGAAGCATGACCCCTCTGTGCATGGGAACACCAGCACACCAGCCCGGCCAGTCTGCACAGGATTAGCCCCAAAACCTTGGAGAATGACAGAAGAAAGGAGCATAACTCCCTGCCACTAGTGACAGCAGAGCCACAGTACAGTGTTGGAGGGTTTATCCTGAGCATGAGCCTTTCCCGCTCACCAGACCCCCTAGAATGGAGGTCTTCTGCCAGAAAAAATGGGGTTGGATGATGAACTCCAGTGAGTGCATCCCTGGAGTCTCTGCATGGTGTTCACTGCCCCTGTGTGAGCATTTAAGGCACTGTGAATTAGAGAATCAATAGCAGCAATTCCACCTCTCCCAGGGGAGACACAGGCTGCCAAGAGGGTGAATCAGTATGGAATTGGCACACGAGACACCTTGTTTTAAATCACAAGAGGGGCTGAATGGATACTCCAAGTCACTTCCCAATCTGAAGAGGAGGTTAATCTACATCACACTCTGGGAACAGCTTTGGGGAGCTGCTTCTGGAGCACGAGACAGATGTTGCCAGGTAAGATCACAAGTGACTGCAGTTCGCATTTGCCAATCTGCCCCCAGTTTTCCTTCCTTCAGGAGGATGTTCCTCAGGTCAGTGATTCCCAACAATAAGTCACAGGAAGGGGTGTGAGCCCACCCAGGACACTGTGCAGGCCACACTGTGGTGATGGAGAGGATGAACCTTCTTGTGCTAAGGCCAAAGTATGAGCAGCTACTGAAGAAGCTCAGTTCCACCCTCAGCTTTTTGGGTAATGAGACACAGTCAGGTGGGCTGCAGGCAGAAACACCATTCTTAGGGAAGGATTCAAGGAATGCAGGATGTTGCAGAAGGAGTGGAAAATTATCATTAAGCAGGAAGCTGCTCTAAATGACCTGGAAAATATGTAGAAAGGAATTGCTTCATCCTAGCCTTAGGAGGAAGACCTCAGAGAGAAGAGTTGCCTCTCTTTGGGGGATCTGAGGGAAGAAGTTACTGCTGGAAGCAAACCTTGATGTGGAGAGAGTATTTCTTTACCAGCGAGGGGTGATGCACAGTCCTGACTATGGAGGGAAGATGAGTCATATCCCCAGGATGATTGCTCAGGCTGAGACAAGACTGCTATAATGTCTGTGAAATGCACAGGAGGAATGCTGAAGAGGGGAGAAATTCCAGCTGTAGCCATTGAAAGATTTTTAGGGAAAGTTTAGTGAGTTGCCTTTGATGTGGTGTGAGCCCAGACAGCAAAGGATGGGTGGCTGCAGCAGCCACAGCTCACCAGGAGACAGGATGGTTTTCTGCTCTTCTCCACACTGTTATGGCCAAGTCTGGACACTGTGTCCAATGGACAAAGAGGGAGGTTCACAAACCTCCTGGAGGAGGCGATCAAGGTGTTTAGGGGCTAATATACATAACAGGAGTGTGAGGGATGGGTTTGTTCAGCCTGAAGAAGGTGAAGAGAGAATTGCTGCCATCAGCTGTCCAAAGGAGGAGATGGAGCCAGGCCGTTCTCAAACATGCACTGAGAAAGGCCAAGGGGAAATGGGAATGAAAGCTGGAACAGGTAAACTCCAAACTAGAGCCATGGATGGCAGTGGGAATGGGGCAGCCCTGGGCAGGCTGGGCAGGTGGTGGGCTCCCTTCCTAGGGCTCCATCCTTAAGATGCCCTGTGCAGCCTGACCTGGCTTCAGATCTGGCCCTGCCCTGCAAGAGGGTTGGACAAGGAACTCCACAGGTGCCTCCCTTACCACAGTTTACAGTTGTTTCTCCTCAGTTAGGAAGTTAGTCTGAACTTAACTGTGGGTGCTCTCCTGAGGGCTGGAGGGTATTGGGCTGGTGACCCCAACTGAGGCTGTGCTGCCTCTGGGAGCCTGGCTGGGAGGGGAGGTGTGAAATGGTAGATGATGCGGAGAAGTATCAAATCAGGTAACACTAAGTGTAGAAATGCACCAAGAGCCATTTTCCCATCCTGATGCCTTTCTCCAGCTGCTACAAGTGTGTCAAAAGTGTATTAGCAAAGGAAAGGCTGAGAGAGCTGGGGTTGTCCAGCCTGGAGAAGAGAAGACTCCCGGGAGACCTTAGAGCCCCTTCCAGTGCTTAAAGAGGGTCCAAGAGAGCTGGAGAAGGACTTTGGACACAGGCCTGGAGTGACAGGACAAGGGAGAATGATTTCACAGTTCCAGAGGGTGGGGCTAGATGGGATATTGGGAAGAAATTCTTCCCTGTGAGGGTGGGGAGGCCCTGGCACAGGTTGCACAAAGAAGCTGTGGCTGCCCCCATCCCTGGAAGTGTCCAAGGCCAGGCTGGACAAGGTTTGGGTAAGTGTCCCACTACATAGGAGCCATTGTCAGCCCTGCCATGCTCAGTGCAGGAAGGAAATGAGCCACTGAGAGTCCAAGGGGTAGGGAGAACTGGAGCAATGGAACCCTGACTGCAGTAGAATGACCAGCCCCCAGTCACACACTGTACTCCAACTGCCAGAGCCCTTGTACCCTGTCTGTTTCCACTCTGCCTGAGAGCTCCAGAGCCCAGGGGCACACTGAAGCTGGCCTGCACCTCAGGAGTCAGTAGTTTGAGCACTCTGATGTGACAGTGTCTGCTCCTTGAGCCTCAAAGATGCCGGGCTCAGGTATGGAAAGAATGGGGCTGGGAGAGAAAAAGAGAGCGAGGCCACCTCGCAGGTCTCTATGTCCCCTGTTTGTGGCACTCAGGGGTGCCCTGTCTGACCAGGAAGCGTGATCCTCACCTGGGTCACCCCACACTGAGGCTCCCTGTGCTCCCACAGAACACTGCCTTCCCCAGACCCTTGGAGCAGAGCTGTGCTGTGCTGGCTGCTGGCAAACTGGGATGATTCCATCCACCACCTGGGATATGGTGACAGGTCAGATGTATACAATTATGTGGGAACTGGTACCTTTGGAGTGCCGTCTCTGTGCCCAGCATCCCCAAGGATGTCCCGGCAGTGACCATGTTCCCTATTGCATCAAGCGCTCAAGGACTTGAAGGCAAACCTGAGAGGTCCTGGATGAGGCAACCTCTTCAAGGCTGCTTTGCTGAGGTTTTGCTTTCACATGGTAGAACATCGTCATTCTTGGTTTTCACATTTGGACGTCTTGGGAAAGCTATGCAAGCAATTTGGCACTCCAGCAGAGAGCAAGTCACACTGATGCCTGCTGGAGAGAACTCAAAACCTTGAGGCTTGGCAAAGGAGGGGAGCTGCCTCCAGGAATGTGGACCGTGGCCATAGGGGACACGTTGCAGTCTGTCCTGTTGTCACCAAAGAGCTGTCACCGGGCTTAGGCAATTTGTGTGGCAGGGGGAACAATGCAGTCACCCATTTGATTTTGCAGGAGAGAAGGAGGAAAGCTTTCAAGAGACCTTGGACAAAACCCATGCAGTCATCCAGTCCCAAGAGCTGCTGCATGTTATGGAATAACCTCAGGACATGGGGACAGAGTCAAGGACAGAAGGCAGGACTCCTACTCTGGGCTGGATTGCCAAAGAACTGAGTGTTAGCTGTCCACAGGGTCACTGATGCTCTATAGAGTGTGCTAGGTCTGGCCATAGGGGAAATACATCTGGGCACAGTGACACCAGATCTCATGGAAAAATGGAGGAGAGTCAAGCTACATGTGAACAGAGGAGAAACTTCTCACCTGGTTCCATAGCCAACAACTCAACATCAGCTCTTTCTCCCTGAAATTTCCAGGGTGGCAGTTTCTGAGCATATGGCACATAACAGCCCATGGAGAAGAGGAGGAGGATGTCAGATGGGAACAAATTCCTGGCTGGGCAATAGGGCTCAGCTAGCCTCCTGCCTTCAGCTAGCTAGGGGTCCATAAGACACAGGCAAAGGCTCTGAGACTCACCTGTACTCCAGGCTCATGCACTCAAAGAGCCGGGTGAGGGTCGGGTCGATACTCCGGGGATCAGCTGGCTCGGGCTCAGCACGGTGGTGCCGTCGCCGGGGCAGTGAGTCGCTGTGCGGGGATGACACCATGAAGTGGCCACTGTGAATGACCTGGGAGGAGTTCTGTGCCCCAGCACTGGGTCCTGTGCCACCCACAGCTGCATCCTCTGAGTCAGAGTCAGAGTCGGAGACAGGGCAAGGCCCAACAGGAGGCTCCAGGAAAGGTCCCGGTAGTCCCACCTGAGCTCCTGCCATTCCTGGTGCCTACTGGGGAGCCGTTATGGATCTGACCCAGCACCGTGATCCATGTCACGGTTGAGCCGAAGCCCTACAGGCGCTGCGTTGGCATTGAGCACATGCTGTTTGGCTCCCCAGTACAAGACACTGGCACCACACCTCCTCCTGGGCACCTCCTCCACCCAGCCCACGCCGTCTGTTCCACGCTTCAGGCTTCAGCAGTTGATTTCCCAGGGTGGATTTGCTGCCAGCCCTATTTATAGCGCTGGTGGCCCATCCCGCCCATGGCACACCATCAGCAGGATACATCCAATGGCCATCAGGCACTGGGCACCAGCCACCAGAGCTTCAAGTCCATGCAACCGTCCTGCTCCAGTAGTGTCCTGACAACTCCAGCTTTTAAGTCCCCCACACACCTGGGGAGGAGCACTGTGGGTCCCTTGTCCCCCTTGCTATGGCCAAGGGTTGTCTGGCAGTCGGCTCTGTTTACCCAGAGTTAATCACTGATCCTGGGTGCTGGTGGAGTGAGAAGGGGGGCAGTGTTTACCCAGTGCCTCTGCTTTAATGGATCTCCCTGCACTTTCAAGGGAACAAATACAGATTAAGGGACACAAACAGGTAAAATTATAGCAACGGGCACTCAGCTCAGCACAAAGCAGGCCAAGGCACTGAGCCAAGTGCTGAGCTGAGAAACAGCCCCAGGAAAACCTGCTCCAAGGTGTGACCCAGCAGGAGAGGGGACGCAAACAACAAATGTGAGAGAGAACAGCTATGAGCTTGGGTATGGTGGGATTTACACACCCTGTGGTCATGCAGTCCTTAAAATCACAGAATCATCAAATTTTACAATGGTTTGGGTTGAAAGGGACCTTAAAACTCACCTCATTCCACTCCCCTTCCACTAGACCAGGGACCCCTTCCACTAGAAAAAGTTGCTTAAAGCCCTGTCCAACCTAGCCCAGAATACTTCCAGGGATGGGGAAGCCACTGCTTTTCTGGGCAACCTATGATGGGACCTCACCACCCTCACAGGAAAGAATTTTTTCCTAATATCCAGTCTAAATCCACCCTGGATTGCCTTCACTTCTGAGGTGTCCTGAGAGATGCAGGCAGGAAGGGCTTGATGCACCAAACCCCTGCTCCATGACAGTGGATCTTGGATAAATGCAGGATTTGGAATGTGCCGTCCCAGCCAGACCTGTGTCACAAGCATTTGTTCACTGACCTGAGCCACAGAGGGACACAGCAGATATAATTTCAGATTTAAACCACTTTTTTTCTCTCTAGTTTCTGGCAACTTCTTCCCCAGCCCCACATCTTGGATGGAGCACACATGCCTGGAGAGCACCCAGCCACAGATCTTAGGGTACCTCTGATGGAGATACAGTATAAATGGGTGGCTAAACCCGACATAGATGGCTGCAGGCACTGGAACCCTAATCCAGTTTGTAGATAGAGCTGAATACTTTCCATACCACCTAGGTTGGTCCAAGAAGAGTCAGCAGTTCTCCAGGGAATTTTCCAGAGCTGAAAGAAGAATATGCACAAAAAGCTGTTTTGTACAGCTTCTACACTGGTTGTTGAAAACATCCCTTTGGGAGCATTTCTTCGCTTAAGAACCATTTCTTCATTTTCCAGACATATTTCTGTGGGTCTGTAGCCTTTTTCCCCCCCATCTGTGATTCATTACAACCACCTCAGCCTGTCCCAAGCTGCCTGTCAAGATGTTGAAGTGAGGAGTAATTTTAAAAGTAATGTCTGTGTTTATTTTAAAGCAGTAATGGGCATGTGAGTGTTCTGGGAAACTAAGAATTAGGCAAGGCACAAGGAAACAAACATGTCAGAGATACAGAGGCTTTCTGGGCACATTCCAGTCATGCTGTGCAAAAGAGACTTCCCAGGATTTTGACAGAAACCATTTGCCATCTGTTTACCAGCTGCAGGCAGACTTCAGTCCTCTGGGACAACATCTGTTTTAGGGAAAAAGAGAAAAACATCAGTGAGACTTTTACAAACATCACAACTCCCTCTTTCCTGGTACAGCAGCTCTTGTGCTGCAGAGAAGGGAAATCCCATGGGCAAAAGGCATCCAGCCCAGGGAAGGGGCTCACAGCTCCTTACTCAGTCTGGGATCAGAGTAGGAGTTCTACACAGGGGCAGGCAGGCTGCAGAGCTGAGGAATTTTGTAAAGGGCTGTTTGAAACCTAAAATGTGTGATGCCAAGTACAGCTGTAGGGATGCAACACAGTCTTGGAGACAGTGTGGCAATGGAGATGCGGTCCAGTATGCAATGCAAAACGGGTGCCCCAAAGTTGTCTCAAAGATGTCCCAAAGGTATACTGGCACAGGGGGGGTTAGAGACCACAGTCCCCAGAGTAGTGCTCCAAAATTATCCTGACATCACGCTCAGAGATGGGGAGAAACAATCTGTGCCTGGAAGAGGAATGGCTGGGACATTAGGGTTGGATTTACTAGTAGCTAAAGAAACTGGGATTGGATAGGACATGCACAAACACGGAGATCTCCATGTGATCGAGACAGCAGCAGGGCACTGGTGTGTGCAGTCACAGCAGTGTTGGGTGGGGATGGCTGGGCTCAGACTTGCAGGCTTCAACAGATGCAAAGGAGCACACAGCTTCCAGTCTGTTCCCACAGGATGGGGATCCTAGGAAGTCCTAAAAATTAAAAATGCTAAATAAAAAAAGCATTAGGAATGAAACTTGTAGCACTGTTGCCAGGAACAACGTAGAGAGGAGAAATATATCAAGAAAGCTTTACTAGTGAACAAGCAGCAAAGTTGGTGGCCTGAATACATCTTGATCAGGCAGACCAGGGAGACTGTATGGGAAGAAACAAGGAGAGCTTGTTAAAAGGAGATTAAAAGGAGCTGGAAACAGCAGCTCATCCATTTCCAACTCTCTGCTATGGCCAGGGACACCTTCCATTAGACCAGGTTGCTCCAAGCCCCGTCCAACCTGACCTGGAACACTTCAAAGGATTCTCTGGGCACCCTGTGCCAGGGCCTCACCACCCTCGCAGAGAAGAATTTCCTCCCAGTATCCCATCTAGCCCTGCCCTCTGGCAGTGGGAAGCCATTCCCCCTTGTCTTGTCACTCCAGCCCCTTGTTCCAAGTACTTCTCCAGCCCTCCTGAAGCCCCTTCAGGCACTGGAAGGGGCTCTGAGGTCTCCCCAGAGCCTTCTCTTCTCTAAGTGAACAACCCCAGCTCTCCCAACCTAACTCAAGGGCAGAGGGGCTCCAGCCTTCACCATAGTTCCATGGCCTCTTTTGGACTTGCTCCAACAGGTTCAGATTTCTTGTGCTGAGGACTCCTGTCCTGGATGCAGTATTTGTCTAAAGATCTCCAGAAGCCTCATTTCTGTACCTAATGAAAAAATAGTAACAAACATGGAATTTGTAGGAACTAATGGATAAAGGGAAGTGGCAAGGCAAGTGGTCATAGACCCAAGGCTGCCAGAGCTCAAGGTGCATTTAGACAATGCTCTCAGGAACAGGGTGGGGTTTTGGGGGTGTCCTGTGCAGGCCCACGAGTTGGACTTCAATGATCTTTGTGGCTTCCTTCCGACTCAGGATATTCCATGAATCTGTGATTCTATAAATACAATGAACTGAGGAAGAGTCAACATAGTTTTTAGAGGAATGTTGTGACTCAGAAATTTGTTCCAGCTGTTGCAAGAAGCGGTGGTGTGTGTGGACAACAGTAATCTGGTCAATATAATGCTATCCAAAACCACTTTGAAGATGGCTTATCAGAGAGTTTTCAGAGACACTGAGCTGTAACAGATCAACTGCTTGCAAAGATAAGGCAAATTGGTAAAAATGCAGAGATTTTCTGTTGGATGCTACAAGCATCTCCACTGGGGCTGGAATTTTCAGTTTATTCATGATATGGAGAAAAGGCTGCAAATAGGATGGTGACAGTGTTTCTGCTAGAGAAAACGGTTTAGAACTGTCACAGGCAAAGGTGGCTAGGGAGCACTGCAGAAGTATTTCAGTCTACAGAGCGAGTGGATGATAACATTGGAAATGAGAGTCAATGTTGATAAGGATAAAGTGAAGCACATCCGTCACTGTACGCTGGGGGACTCTAAATTAGATTTATTTCAGTCAAGAGCTAAAGGTAACTGTAAGCAGTTCCCTGAAAACATCAGCTGAAGGTTCAGGAGTAACTAAAAAGTAAAAAAGGCTCCAGATATTACAAGGAAAATCTTGCTTGCCCCAGTATAAAGCAACCTCACAAGTGTGTGTGGCTTTGGTGCCTGGCTCAGAAAAGATGGAGAAAAACTGGAAAAGGTCACTGTCCTGGTTTGAGACAAAGTTGGAGGAACATCCAAAATGAACGTGCTCTGATGGAAAGTGGGTTTCAGCCACCCTTCCCCCACCAGGTTCGGGAAAAAAAATTTTCTTCAGAGGACAGTGAAAGGAAAAAAAATGTTTATTTAACAGACACAATGCACAATGGGAAAAGAATAATGCTAGAAAATAAAACCTCTCACTGTGGAGAGACCCTGGTACATTTGTGGGTGTGGCTTTCTCCTCTTCAGAGCTGGGTCGGTTGGGCCCCTCCGGGCTGTGGTGTAAGGTCTCACGGTGTGTTCTGGTATTGTTGAACAGTCCAGAAGAGAAGAAGGAGAAACCAAAGCCCCAGGACAACAAAGGAATTTAACTCTCCATCTCTCTCTTCTGAGAAAAGGAGCCAAGAGACAGGAAAAGCAGGAAGGTGTTTGCCTCCGCTCTGCAGCAGCAGCAGCAGCTACCTCTGTGTCCTTGGAGCACAAACTGCTTTGAAAAGTTCGTCTGGCTTTTTTTTTTTTTCCTCTCACACCCAGTTTTAAAGGCACAGAAAGGCACAGGAATCATGTCTGGGCATAGAGTGGCAATAGGGGATACACATCATAAAGTCACCCCAAGACAGTCACAGAGATGAAGAAAATGGGTGGTCAGAAGTGGGAATGGCATCCCTGCAAGAAAAGGGATCAGGACTATGTTAGGAAAGAGGTGAATGAGGTGACAGGCACTGGAAGTGTAGACATGGATACAGTAAGAACAGGGAATGGTTAGAGGTGGTTATTCAGCACTTTTCTGAGCTGGAGGTTGGAGTGGATGCTCTACAGAGGTTGCTTTCAGCCCTGACTGTTCTGTGATACTGTGTTTCTGGAGGCAGCGGGCAAAGGAAGGGCTGGCATGGCATGTTCATCTCAGGATGTTGTGAGGGGTCTAATCGATCTTAATAAGGAATTGAATAAACTTATGGAGGACTGGAACTATTAAAATTCTTTGTGTGTACAAAGCAAAGCTGACTGATGGGAGCTCAGGACACAGGCACAAATTCACCCTTGGCCTCCCATTGCTCAGGTGGGTGTTGTTTGGCACAGAGTGAGATCTTCCAGACCCTCAGGGTGAGAGGCATCCCCAGTTTGTCAGAGCCACCTAGGCATCTCTTCCTCAGGCCCATGCAAGAATGGGCAGAGAAAGTCTTTGTACTTTCCATCTTTCACTGCAGATGAATAAATGATCTGAAAAGAAAAAAGCAAGTTATACCTTGTGCAAGCTCACCATGTTCCCTCGGAAACAATTCTGAAGTGCTTATTAAATCCTTAGAGAAAGAATGAAAAATCCTAGTTTAGGGAAACATATTGTATTCTCTCTGCCTGGAAAGAAATTTTCTGCTGTATATTTTCTGCTTGCCCAGAGAAGCTGTGGCTGCCGCATCTCTGGAAATGTTGAAGGGCAGGTTAGATGGGGCTTGGAGCAACCTGGTCTAGTGGAATGTGTCCCTGCCCATGGCAGAGGAGTGGAACTAGATGAGCTTCAAGATCCCAAACCATTCTGTGAGTCCATGATTCTATATCAATGCAATGAGTTTCTTGGTGCTTTTTTCCTTGGATGGCCTGGTTCACATTCCCTGTTTGAGTAGCTGGTGCTGGCAGGACTTCAGCACTTCATGCAGCAGCAGGACAGAGCAAGGAATATGCCTGCAGCTAGACTCCCTATAGAATATTTCTGGGCTCTCCTTGTCTGCCAAACTTCCTTCCCATAGGAAGCTGCCTGGCAAACCCTGGGCAAGAGCACCCTCTGGGGACCAGCAGAAATGTTCCGGTGAGATTACACTTCCCAAATCTCTTCACATTGATGTTGCATTTTAAGTGAGTTTCACGATGGTGATGTGTGCTCAGTGGTTTGCCAAGAAAGTGGAGTCTGCTGGGGAGGGCTGGCTCACCACACCCCGTCTCTGTTACTGTGGGACAAGCTGAGCCTCCCTGAAGAGAGCAAGAGAGGCATGAGGACACACAGCAGCCTTGGAGCTTGGAGGAAAAGAATCACAGAATGGTTTGGGTTGGAAGGGACCTTTAAGATATTTCATTCCAACCCTACTGCCAAGGACAGGGACAACTTCCAGTAGACCAGGTAGCTCCAAGCCACGTCCAACTTGGCCTGGAACACTTCCAGGGATCCAGGGGCAGTCACAGGTTCCCTGGGCAACTTGTGCCAGGGCCTCCCACCCTCACAGGGAAGAATTTCTTCCCAATATCCCATCTAGCCCCACCCTCTGGCAGCAGGAAGCCATTCTCCCTTGTCCTGTTACCCTAGGCCCTTGTCCAAAGTCACTCTCCTGGAGCCCCTTTAGGCACTGGAAGGGGCTCTAAGGTCTCCCTGGGGTCTTCTCTTCTCAAAGCTGGACACCTCCAGCTCTCCCAGCCTGTCTTCAGAGCAGAGGGGCTCCAGCCCTTGGAGCATCTCAGTGGCTTTCTCTGGACTCGCTTCAATAACCCCACATCTTTCCTGTGCTCAGGACCCCAGAACTGGACGCAGCTCTGCAAGTGGGGTCTCACAAGGGCAGATGGGGACAATCTCTTCCACTCCACAAAAATCACACTGGTTAATGAGAGGACATGGTGCAAAAGAGACTTTTCTGCATCTTGCTAAGGAGACTCACCATGAGGATCGAATATCCAATGGAATTGTCTTTCCTGTCAGAGAAGGGAATGTCATGTTGGGAGCCCAGCACAGGAGGGTGCTGCTGCCCCTGAGCTGCCTCTCACCCTACTTGAATGTATGGTGAGTGCCCAGCCTGGGGGGGAGGCATTAGCAGAGGGTCCTTTTAATCATACATGTCCATGTGTATCTCAAAGCAAGAGTGTTAGCCAAGAAAAAAACTCAAGCATTTTCTAAATGCAACAAGAAATTCCCACGTTTGAGAGCCAAGAACATTTTATTTAGGTTATTGTCTCCTACACTGGGCTTAGTCTCCATTCTGAGCCAACAGATGCCTACTCCTCCTGTCACACATCTCACGACTCACTGCAGAGGGGCAGGAGGCAGTAGGAGGCAGGAGAGAAATCCCATGTTTCAAGGCAGACATGCAGTCTGTCAAAAATTGAACACAAGCATGACAAAGTAATAGAAGATTTGTTTTCAATGACTTTTATTTGCTAGCTCATGCCTCAGTATTGATGAAGAAATAGCTCTCATCTGCCTGAGCCAAAGTCACTCCAGGACTCACATGCCACTTGAAGCAACTTTAGTACATAAATACCGTGGAGATTGGAAGCTGGAATGGGTGGCATCTGCTGAAGAATTCTCCCCTCAAAGATGAGGATATATCATAGAATCATGAGGGCTGGAAAAGCCATCTAAGATAATCAAGTTCAGCTGTTCTACCAGCACTGACTCTAGGAAGTCACCATGGCCCTGGCTCAGGGAAAAGCTGAGCTGCCGTGGTGGAAACCAGTGGTGGCCGGTGACCACAAGAACCACTTTATGTTAGGGTGACCAGAAAGGCTTCTCCCACGATGCATTGTTCTGTTCTGTTAATCTACCCCAGTTTGAATTTCCCGGTTGACTGTCAGCCTCTATCGCTTGTCACTCCCCCAGTGCTTCCCCATTGGTCCCCATTCCCCAGTCCCGCCTTTTTCCCCATCCCTGGATAAAACTGTGAGCTTTTTGGGATCATGTTCATATTTGCCTCTGCCACATTTGACAGTGTAGAAGCAATAAATGCTCCTGCCGGAATGCACTCAAGTATCCTTCTCGATTCTTTGCTACCGACTGTAATACTGAACCCACTCGTGCGTCTGTGGGGACATGCGAGACCCCACGGAGCCGGGCAGGGACAGTATCAGATACCCTCTAATGCAGTAACCTCTTTGAGCACTTCAAAGGTCTGAAATGGACTTTCACAATTCAGACAGTTCTTTGCATACCAATTTATTTGACTATTTAACATCTATTATGCAGGAGGTTCAGAGTGAGAGGTTGACTGTGCACTTTAGTATCTTAGCAAGATCTTCAGCAAAAATTAGGTAGTTTTCCTGAAATTAGAGATGTAAATTAACACTACAGAAGTCTATTGGGTTGACCATTTCACATGTTATATGAAGCCCACTACTGATCTGGGAACTTCTGAGTTTCCAAGAGACTGTTACTATTATTAATGTAATTTAAATCATCTGACTCTGAACTAGAGGACACAGGCACAGCTGAGAAGTAGGGAAAATCTACAGGAGGAAGAAAAAGTGGAAAAAGCCTTATTTTCTACAGTAGCTACATGTGACCAACCTCTGCAAAGACCCCATGGCACACCCAGTTTGGTTTTGCTATGTTTGAATTCTTTGGAGAGTGAGAATTAGCCCCAGGTTGGACAGCAAGGAAATGAAAATACAACTAGCAGTAGGTGGTGGGTTTGATGAGGATGGCTGAGGCCCTGCAGTTCCCCTGGCACAGGTTGCCCCATGTCATGCCCCCTTTGAAGTTCAAACGCACAGAATAAC